>ML216983.1:0-29267 GCA_004785975.1 Popillia japonica
TTTTTTTTAATGTAAAAAATTATATACACTAAATAAATCACAGTACTCTAAAGAAATTATTATTTAATGTTAAATAAAAAGCTGATAATACAAGTGAAAACACCGAAAGAACCACAAATGTATGAGCTGCTATTCTAAGTGAAAATATTCTCAGGTAAGATTAATTGAAATTATGGCAGTTCATTTCTAAAAAAACTAGTAAAAATAATATGTTGACGAATAAAGTATGAAACTTGAAGAATCTATGCGTTTTGAAAAAAATGTAGAAATGTACTTTTCATACCTGGTAATTGGTAGAGTATTTGGTTCTATTCAAATAATATACTTTAAAACCAGGAAAGAGTATACATATACATATATTAGTTCTCAAAATGTTTTTTACGAAAACGATAATATTAAAGCAGATCATAGAATGCTGATTGATTAAACGATTAATAATGCAATTATGAAACGGGTATTTATTGTTGTTCAATAAAAAATACAAATATTTTATATTTTGCACTGACCATAAATGCTTAACTAGCAATGAAGTATTACTGGCTATATGTTTCTTCGTTGTCACCGCTGTGACTAACCCAGACGAAAGCAGAACCATATATAAACAATGAAAAAATGGGGAACTCCTAGTGGATGCTATACTACATATTCATTTCAATTTTGTTAATTATCTTGTCTTCTTGCGTATTATAGATGAGTGCCGAATAGTGAACACTATCTTTTTTCCCAGAGAAATAGCTTTCCTGCTTAACTTTATAAAAACAGTATCATGCCCGAATATGTTTATTTGTCTTTTAATCTTCATAAGACATAGTGCTATTACCCTACATTATAAACCTTAATCCAATGAATGATGAATGTCCACAATGTTAGTTTTCCTTTTTATTAACATAAACTTGTCCAAATCTGCTAAAATGTCAGAAAGTGATCTACATACGTGTGTATTATAGATCATAAATATTCACTGGATCTCTTGGTGCCGAAGTAGACACTAATTCACTATCACCCATAGGACACCAAACACTTTGATAATTGCCAACGCGTTACGACGGCTATGGTGTCATTAGCAATAATAATAGATGCAAATGTCAAAGTTAATTGAAGATTTTATTAATAATCAGGTTAGTTTAGAGAAGGTGAACGACAAATTATGACCATTTATAAAACAGAACACTAATTCAATAATACCCAGAGGACACTCGGAATCAAATATTATTAATAATTTAATTATTAGGGATTAAATATTATTAGTATTATTTACAATAATTTAATCACGCCTGAATGTTATTAAATTAAACTCTTGACTAGGTTTGTTTGCCATCTTGTTCTCTAGTTCTTGAACAAACTTGTTAGAACTTGGCAAAAAATATATTGATACAAGGATCATTATTCTTATGATTATAAATTTACAAGTCAAAAATATTTTGTTTTGTTCGTGAAATTGCAAACAAAATCCTATATATCACTGAATTTCTTTGTCTTTAGATAATTTTGTTGATGTTCATGACTAGTTGTTAATTATAACATAATTATTTGACACGAATTAAATGTCAATTTCTTAATCATTTATATTTATTCAGACACACGATATTAGTCATTCGTCACCTATACGTTGCGCTCCACATTATGAAGATTTGCTCCCTTCGAAATGTATAATAATAAAATTGTTTTATTATTGCCTCGATAATAACAGTATTGCTATCGAAATGCGTTGGCAATTATCAAAGTGATTGGTGTCTTGTAGGTGTTAGTGTTTATAAATATGTCCTATAAAGTAACCACTTTTCGATTACTAATAAAATCGTCAATTTACTTTGATATTTGCACCTCACCCTAGTTTTCTGATGATTTAAGAACACCCTAAAGTTTATCCCTTCAGACGCGTAAAGTAATACTATCGAATTAAAACCGTATACATATGAAGTGTGTCAATTAGGTTAACGGCACAGTTAACGGTTCACCACTAAAAAGCGAAACAAAGTTGAGTTTTCTAAAAGTGTAGAACAGAAAATATTATTTGTTGTCTTACAAGTAATATAAATAGAATCAGCCCGTAAAGTTGTAACAAAATTTTATTCACAACAGATTTACGCCATATAAATAAACGTATTAATATCATCGTCGTCCCTTTTCATATACTTATGTTCAATCAACCACTCCAATTGCTCTTTAATCATTTTTTTCGAAGGCAAGAACATATTCTTCAATATATCCACCAGTTCTACTTGAAGCGCTGCGTTGGTTATACGTTTCCTCATTTTTAGAATCTTTATAATCGCTTCCTGAGTTCGTAGAATCCTCAACTGGACTATCGAGTGATTGTCTTCCAACTGCGATCTTTCCGTACTAAGTTGTAGGCGTCCTATTAGATTTATCTGAAATTTATTATAAATAAGACAAAACAGTTACTTATAGTATGACTAACTTTATTACCTTTCCCCTTTTTTGAGGTCTACTGTTTTTTATTAAACAAAATTCTTGGTTAATCCAAAACAATGTGTGTTCGGTGAAATCTTTTGGTATTGTTACACTGGGCGAATAAACTAATAATTGCCGCTTTAATTTAGGAAAAGCTACCAATGACCATAACGTCCTTCTCAGTTCAGAATCGGGTAATTCCGTTGCTAATCGTAAATTTTCGTAACTCACTTTCTCATTAGGCCTCTGATTCCACGCGAATAATACTGCCATCTGGAATGTAGTCACATCTAAGTCGAAGCGACCTACCTCATTGGCGAAGGTAATCGTACCATTGCTCATGTGGTGATACCTAAAAACCTAATGAATTGAGAGTGATGAAACGACGATCGGTGTTCTCGTTTACCATTGCAGTTTTCGACCAGAGTGCTTCTTTTTATAGAACTCCTCCACTTCTGGTATATAATCCTCTAGTTCGACTGGTAAACTAACGCTAACTCTTTCTGAGCCTCTGGCCCAAGCGCCTGCGTTTAGTATCTTAATATTAATAGCGTCGTGCCTCGTGGTTGATACTCGAAATTGGGAATTTAAGTCTTCACTTACTTTAATATCTTGGAACATCCGTGCTAATTTATTTACGTAATCAGCGGGCATACCTACTTCCCGTAACCATTCTACCATATCTTCTTCTTTCTCACTGTCTGCACTACAAAATTCATTTCAAAATTATCATTTCTTACTATTAAGTATTATAATTTATTATGAAAGCTGGCTGGAAAAATATGCACCAGTACCAATTTTAAATATTCTAATCGTTAGGAAGTTTAGGTTATTTTTTAAACAAGATTGAAAGTATTTATAATTTTGACTTCTGCACTTATATCGGAAATATATATCACTGTTATCTAAATGGAATTATGTATTTATTATATATATTAGATTATCATGTATAAAAAGCTTTATAAAACACTATTTCCAAGAATCTTATTAACAAATTAATCCCTGTTAAAATTATAGAGTTATTTTCAGAGCCAACATATAATAATAATCCATGCCTTAGTATCCCCCAACAGCTTGCGCCAATTACAGGGGGCATCGACTGGCCATGAGTTATTATTACGCCTGCGGCTGTAGACCGACTTATGATTTGTTACCTGTAAATAGTATTCTAATCATAGAAACATTACCACTAGAATAAGGGAGTTGACTGTAAAAAAAAGAAAAAGGAAATTAATACGTTCGCATACGGCATGCTTTTTAAATTGGCCACAAGTGGCTCGCACTGCGGACTATAAGAGAGAGCGACAAAGAACGACTTTTTATCATGTCATTCTCTTCTGACAGAAGTTTTATAGTTATACGTTAGCTATTGACTCTTCTAATGTAGTAATATCTCTATAATTATAATAGGTGTATCAATTGAAAGTGTGAAGCGTCTTGTTAAGAATTGCAACTGCAGTAACGTAGATTATTTTTCATGAAACCACAAATGATAAATATACTTTAATTTAAGCACATACTATTACATACCTAGCATCTAAAATCAATCTTCTAGTTAAATGAGCCTTGTGGTATCTCATGAAGACATCTTTATTCGAGACGTATTTAAGCACCAATAGGACATCCCTCAGCCGCAATTCAATCTCCTCAGATGTCAATCTTTTTGAAAGAGGCGTTCGACGTAACAGCATATCGCAATAATTCGCTAATAATTCAGGACACTTACTTTCAGGCGCAACTGATTTAGCCCCTATACTCTTATTGGTATTCAATTCTAATTTAAATACAGTCGTGTCATTTACAACAGCTTTAAAAGCTTTATCTCGTGCAGTCAAGAACCTAGGATCATCATTAAAAGCATCGTGTACAAGCATACTAAATTTCCTGAACAATTCCAAAAGCCTTTCTACGTATTTCTCTGAATCCTGCGTTATAATGTCAGCCGCAGCGACCATATCCGCCAGACCGGCTTGAGTTATGTGAGATTCTAGTTCCGTTAGCATAGGTTGGACACCTTCAGGAACTCGTTCCAGCAACCTAAACATAAGTTGCAAACGGTCAGTCTCTCCGGCTTTTATTAACGGAGCGCATTCTGCTAAGAGAATTGGTAACGTATTGCCCACCAATACCTTAACGCAGCATTGGATCACAGCATTGCTTCCTGCCTCTAAATACTTTTGAGCTCTCGCCTCTTCCTCGCGCAGCTTGTTGTCAGCATATCTCATATAAGCTTGTACACCGTTAGCCGCTAACTGCTCGGGTCCTTTTAGTTTATAAAACATTTCCGTGCTTTGGATATACGCCGCTTCGAAGTTTTCTCTATATATTTGCATTTTATCGTCTATACTTGAACACAAATTTACATAAGACTCTCTAACTCCTAAAATAAAACTATGTAAATATAAATGGATTACACAAAGATGCAATTGGTTAGATCTATATATGCATGTATTTTTAGAAAATATTCCACATTTGTAAAAATAGTAATGTTTGAGGGCGTCAATAATAATATTTATTTTCTAGTTTACTGAATTGACTGAGTACCTAGTTCTCTTTCCCATTGTTTATGCGCTAAAACTCTATTAATTCCATGTTCAACATATTATTGTAGCATAAAACAAAAAGAGAATTAAACATCCAAGTAACTAAAATTTAAGCGAATGTTTCAATAGAAATATTAGTTTGGAAGAACAAAAACACAAAAATTGCTTTTCTTGATTTGTCAACAAATATGAAAAACTACAGAAAACCAAATTTACAGAAGAACAATCAATGATCAAAGCTAGCGCTCCTGAACTAACAATAAGACGCAAATGTGCTAACCATTTGCCTGACTAAGTATTAGCAATTTTTGGAATTTATGCTGATGTTAACTAATTCCAACGCTAGTAGAGCTAACACAAATTACAACAACTTTTTCTCTGAAAAGATTTCACATTATTTTTCAAATGCAGCACTGAAAATTCATTCAAAATATATTAAAAGTGCAAATTAGTACTTATATGTATAATATTTTAATGTACTCAATTGATTCATTTGATAATTAAAACATTTTGAAAGCAGCTAGGCCAAGGGATTTTCAGGACAATAAAATTGACGACAAAAATTTTTAAAAGTACTACAGTAGAATCTTTGCGTTAATCGCATAAAGAACATAAAACAAGAAATATAGAAATATGACAAATGTGATTCATATCTCAAAACTTTACCATTTTTACAGCTATTAGAATTTTCAATTAATTATTTCCAAATATTCAGAAATTTACCTATAACCAGTTGAGAATCAAAAGCTTCCCCATTTCGTTCAGCATGTACCAATTTCATTGCACTTTCTTGCAGTCGATGTTTAATATCATTAAATATACTTTCATTCCATGAATCTAACATAAGCTTTCTTACAATACTCTCTTCGCTCTGTCCTTTTTTATTATTGCTAGTTTGTAGGTTTGCAGTTCCTGTCGCTGGTTTTCCCTGCAAGGAACTTTCTAACTGCCTAAAGGGAGTGGGTAAATAATTACACTGTGTAAAAAATTTTCTCCATTCTGCTATATACGCCTTTAGCAAAGCTTGTTCTTCTCTATGTGAAAGAACCCGTGCTTGAGCTTGCTTTATAAACTGTACAATATCTTCTTGTAAATGTTCTTTTAACTTACTTGGGCCTTTCTCATCCCATAAACAAACAAGATGAACATCATAAAATAAATCTTGCCATTCCGCTGGAGACACCGATTCTTGTCTCAATAGTTTTAAGACAATCAATCGCATAGCAGGCCATTTATCTTCAAATTTTAATTGCCCCCTTTCCTAAAATAGCGACTATGTCGTAGAAATTTAGCTTTTTTATATAAAAAGAACATACCTTCAACATGGCTAATAAAACTACACATTCACGTAATTAGTAAAATAATATTGGATATGTACTTTTTTCATTATTTATTAAAAATGAATTTACTTGTACATGTTTGTATTGTAAATTTTATCTTTCAGTAAAGTAAATTTTAAGACCACATATGATCCAATATCTAAAGTAAATCAAATGGAATTCATTTAGGAACATTTATTTTTGCCCATATTTTTATAACCTATCCAATGTTATTTGTTACGTATCCTTGTTTAGCACGTAAATGTTTCTATAAATTTATTTCACTTCACTATAGTACATGTCAAAATTGTTGTCTTGTAGAGGAGCAATGTGAACATCGTGCAATGCGAAATTACCCTATCTTATATACTGTTATATACTTTTAAGTCGGACCTGTAAGTTTTGAGCATATCCGATTCAATTGTCTTATTTAATCAATTCCTTTCTTGCGTTTAATTATGGCTTCGTCTAAGATTTCAATGATTGTAAGTACATATGAGCTTGTTAATAATCAATAACGCTTAGTAAAAGTTTGTATTTACAACTTATATGTATGTTACATAATACAGATAGGGTTATAGTTAATACTTGATCATTTTCTATATAGGTGCGTAACTTGAGCACAACTAATGCTACTCATCAGCTGGTAAAGCCACCAATCCAAGTGTTTGGCATTGAAGGGCGTTATGCAACAGCCTTGTTTTCAGCAGCATCTAAAGAGAAGAAATTGGAAGCTGTCGAAAAGGAATTGGTTAAATTTCAAGACACCTTGAAAACTGATACTAAACTTAGAGAATTTATATTAAATCCAACAATTCAACGAACAACAAAATCTACTGCTCTCAAGGAAGTAGCTACAAAAGTTTCTTTATCCTCTGCATCAAGCAACTTGCTACAGATATTAGCCGAGAATGGTCGCTTGAAGAAATTGAATGCCGTTATTAATGCTTACAAAAATATTATGTCTGCTTATCGTGGAGAAGTAGGATTCTTTTCCTAAATTGATTTGTTTTACATATTCATTATTTAATTTTTTTAGGTACAATGTGAAGTCACTACTGCTAAACCATTGGAACAGGCACAACGTCAGAAACTTGAATCTGTGTTGAAATCATTCCTAAAATCTAACGAAACAATCTATCTTACAGCCAAAGTTGATCCTTCCATTATTGGTGGAATGGTCGTCAGTATTGGAGATAGATATGTAGATATGAGTGTCTCTAGTAAAATCAAGAAGTACACAGAGATTCTGAGTGCTCCAGTGTAAAATTATTAATTATTGCAACTCCTAGATTACATAGTTCATTAAATAAACTTGAAATAGTTGAATAGTTTGTTATTTCTGATTTTTAAAATATACTTTAAAAATTATTGAAGAATAGTTACTGCAGCACACGTTATTCAGGTTGATGAGAATAATATCTAATGTTGTGTGGAGTATCCTTGTATATACGCCATGTATTACAGCTATTGAGATAACATTAGACAATGTGTGAAGCATGGTGCTCATTGAATGTTAGAAGTGTAGATGCAAATACATTTATTTAGACTTAATCTATTCCTCAAAAATTCGGGGCATTTTCTTAAATGGGCCAATAAGAATTTAACCAATTCTAATCTGAATCTACTTCGATAAAGTATACATCCCTGGGTCCCTATGTTACACCAAATGGAGAGATCTAGCGACCGTTGCGGAACAGTTTGCCCTGCGTGGCAGATGTTTTACGCTGATGGATTATAGCATTTAAAAATATTAAGACTTCATACTAGCAAGGCATTTTTTTATTGCAGAGTGTTTGATTTCAAGGATTATGGGTTTGTGCGGGAGATAACTTTTTATGTATTTTGTACATACTTCACTGCGCATACATACGAATATTAATTTGAAATCGAGTGTAAATTCTTTTATCGCTTTCTCATTTTGATTCAGTACATGTGGGTATCATATTCTGTTCTTTTATAAAACAATACACAGCAAATATTTTTGAAGAGGAATTTGTCTTGGTTGGACTTGCTCATAGTCGTTTGTTGTAACCAGTTGTAACCGTAATTGCAGGATACACAGATACAGGTATGCCGACGCGCATGCATACGTCATTGCGAAGCATTAATTGTTAAATACATATCCCGCCTACAAAACCAGCGATTTTAACTTTTCTTGAAATAAATTTCAAATGTCGTTTCCTTCGCACTAACGTCATGCGAGGCTTTGACGATATTTGGTTTTGAATCGAGCATACCTGTTTCTGTGTATCCTGTATTTATACCGGTTCCGGCAGGCTTCTATGGTCACCCCATTTCCGATATGACACGAGCTCGTGAAGTTACTGGGTGACTGTCGCGATATACTGTGAGCAGTCTGCAGTATCTATTCACTATAATTAACTGTAACTAACTATAACACATTATTTATCATACTTGCAAACGTTAAATATCCATCCAAGATGCAAATGATGATGAAGTGGCTGATAAAGAAACACCCGCACATCGTACTCGCCTATGTATCTCCCAATTACTTGCCGCGCTTGTTCGTACAATGTCGGGTGACAATAGGAGCACGCCGGTACCTGTATAGATCTATGGTATTTGCTGTCTTGTGCTGTTTACATTGGGCAGTATTGTACTCGATGCGTGACGTCACACGTGACGTGTTCCGTTAACCCACCATGATTTGTGCGTTAACCTAATATTACAATTAACCTGGCATTTAATGTTTTCAAATCCAAAAATAATAAAGGAATTGGGAAAGTTACAACATTCAAATACAAATACATAATAAATACAGATTTATAAACATAAGCACATCCGCATGTCTAACTAAGTTTAGTAGAATGAATAACTTAAATCTTGATGTTAGAAAATGAAATTTAATTTATTGTAGTTCAAGTAAGTTAGTTAAAAATGCATATGATGCAGAAGAAACTTAAAGTTGCGAAAATTAGAAATGAACTGCCTGGTTGTAACAACAGATTTACTTTAACCTCTTCTTCGAGCATCAAAATAATTTCTACAAAAAACCCTCAAGCAAAGGATTTAGATTATTTTAAGTACTTCTTAATTATAGTATTAGCTGTGATATTATTGTTAGTTATATTAACAGTATTGCAATTTATTGATGGTGGTCATGGTGGCCTTTTATATAAGAAGATTTCACTGCAACCAGTTCGAAATGCCCCAGAAATTATTATTACAAATAACCTTCCTGAGTCACTTCCAACAAATGAAAATTGTAGTTATTGGGATTGTTTCAATGTATTTCGCTGTGGGCGCACTGGTCATGATAGGATAACGGTGTATGTATATCCGCTAGAAAAGTATGTTGATGAAAATGACATTCCAGTAACTGAAACAATATCAAAAGAATACTACGAAATATTGGATACAATTATAAATTCAAATTATTATACTGCCAATCCTAATGAAGCATGCTTGTTCATTCCATCTATAGATACTTTAAATCAAGACCGAATAAGATCACAGTTGACAGCGAAGGTTTTGGAAAGATTACCTTAGTGAGTGACTGACAGATTAGCATTTGTTTTATTATTATATTTTTGTTTGTAGTTGGTCAAATGGAACAAATCATTTATTTTTCAACATGTTGGCTGGCATGGCACCTGAGTTTTCTCCTGTTATTGAATTGAATACTGCAAATGCGATTATTGCTGGTGCAGATTTTGACACATACACGTTTCGAACAGGATTTGATGTATCTATACCAGTTTACAGTCCCTTTGCTAAATTGGCTGAAGTGAAATCTTTGCAAGGGGAAAGGTATAGCTTATTTTAATTATGGAATGGCTGTTAATACGAGTTTCAGTAATATTGCATTATCTGCGGCAATAGAATGTATATCCAATTCAGAATGTTGAAGCGTATGATATGAATTCCATTAACATAAAGACATTTTATTTAAAAAAAAATCAATAGTATACATGAACTGTGCAAGTATCTGAGTTTTCTACTTACTGTCAGACTTTTAATTTAAAGGACTTGTCACACAGTCAATCAAAGTAGCAGCGTAGCAGGCAAACCTAGATGAAAGTACTCAATATCAGCTTCTACTATATAAGCAGAAATGCAAGCCATTTTTTGCACTAAGTCCAGTGACAATATAATTCACTATAATAGCTCTGAAATAGAGTTTCTAATGCATTGTATTAAGTGTAGTAATAATGTCTTGAATCGTTCTGATAAGCAGCATCTAAATGAAAATGTATAATGTGCTAGGAAATTCCTAAATAATTGAAACAATATATTTAAATGATAAATCAAACTATTTTTTTACAGGCCATGGTTAGTAATATCTTCACAATTGAGCATTGATCCCTATTTTCACCAAGAACTATTAGATTTGCAAGCCTTACACTCAAAGTTACTAATATTAGATATATGCGAATACCATAACTATTCTAAAAGATGTGATATTGAAACAGATAAGGTATATAAATACCCTAGAATCTTGCAAAAAAGTAAATATTGTTTGGTATTTCGTGGTGAAAGAATGGGCCAGTTGGTGTTGTTGGAAGCAATGGCGGCAGGATGTGTCCCTGTTATAATCATGGATGGAGTTGTAATGCCATTTAGTAATGTTATAGACTGGAAACGAGCAGCGGTCTTTATCATGGAAGATTACACAAATACCCTGATGTCTACCTTAAATGGCATTTCGAAGGAGAAATACAAACAATTACAAAAGCAAACAAAATGGTTATATGACAAATATTTCTCCAGTTTAAAATCAATTATTGCAACAACATTGGATATAATACAAGATCGTGTATATCCGCAATGGGGACGAATTTATGATGATTGGAATATAGCCTCTGATGAAGTAAAGTATCTAAATGAAAACAATTATCATAAGACAAAGTTGTGTGCTCTTATTTTAGAAATCAACGAATCCATTATTTTTACCCATAACTGCGCCTAGAAATGAAGGCTTTACAGCTGTAATTTTAACATATGATAGAGTAGCAAGTTTATACAAACTGATTGAGAAGTTAGGCAAAGTTCCTAGTTTAGCGAAAGTTATTGTAGTCTGGAATAATCAAAGGAAAGCACCGCCACCTAGTAACTATTTAAATTATTTATGATGAATAATTTATATATACTTAACCTTTTTAGTATCCAATTTTCCTTTTATTCAAAAGCCAATTAAAATAATTCAAACAAAGGCAAATAAGTTATCGAATCGATTTTATCCATTTGAAGAAATTGAAACAGAAGCAATATTAAGCATTGACGATGACATCATTATGTTAACTGCAGATGAGTTGGAATTTGGTTATGAAGTGTGGAGAGAATTCCCGGATCGATTAGTTGGTAAAAATTTATTAGAGTAGTTTACACACCTGATAGCATTACCTGATCTAGTCGCTAAAATTATTTTCGGGAATGCGTGGTCAGGTTTGAAGACCACGCAAATTTTCCTGCCTATTTGATTCCGTTGATTCTATACCAATGGCGTTAATATAACAAAAGGTGTAAGTCAGCGTTTTATTTATTTGGATATATGTAAGTGTTGTGTAGGAATTCTACAACTCTTAAAAATATATAGAGTACGAGTTATGGGTAAAAAAATGGGAGAAATAATAAATATTTTGATTTAAAATGTTGCAAATAATAAGTTGCGACGCTTAACATTAGGTAAAGTTAGTAGATTATAGTATTATCATTATATCATAGATTATAATTACACAATTACTTATTCTGTTTTTATTCAATTAATCGATTCAAAAAAATGTATTTTGCAAAATATTTCTAAAGCTATGACATTTTGCTATAGAGACATAAATATCTACGTATGTGAAATATGGCGAATTGACGGAAAGAATGATACCACGAATGTATGATATAAATAACAAACGTTGCTACGTTTTGGTGAGACAATGTTAGTATTTGGCACTTTTAAAATACCAGACCTCTGGCACTTACAATAAGTGAAAATTTATCAAATTTATAACGGTGTAAATGCCAAAATTTTTATAAAAATCGTAATATCTTAGAAACAGTTGAAGATAGATATAGGAAAGCCTAGTTGTAATCGTCATAGAATTTGATGTTGAATTCAAAAACGTAATAATATATAGGGCGCTCTATTTAAAATAACAAAGTTCGGTTAACCGTAAAAAACTCGAAAATATTTTAGAAAGAAAGTAAAAAAAAGTACCAAATTATTGCGACTACAAAATTTTCAAAACTGAAGTGTTCTGTTAAGTCTGAAAACTTCTAACTAGCCAGTAAACTATGTTTTTGATTTGAGAAATTTATATGAATTATGGTTTTAGTTAATTTCAGAAAGATTGTTTTTTAAAAATATTTAAAAGACTATTGGCGTAAATACGTATTAAATGCAGTACATGTAATAAAAATACAATAAACTAGAAAGAGAAATTTTTCAATTAAATCGTAGAATAGTAGTAGTAAGTAAAATCTTGGACTATCTATCGTTCGTATATGCCTCCTTGTCTTACGTTCATACGTAGGAACTATATGATTTTAGGATCTATTTTCTTAAATGTTTATGAAATATGTTTATATATTACTATAAATACATATATTCCATGTAAAACATAAAAATGCAAGAAATAATAGCACCTACTCAAATTAACAAAACTTGTTACGAATAATACTGGCTTCGTTATGTATGCGGTTGGTGTAGGTTGGGTACATGTTGATTATTCCGTAATGCTGTATGTCTAAAGTGTTGCATGTCAGAGTAAATACAGCCAAAATTAAGCATCTTTTTTGGATATGCCGCTCTATACTTCTGTACCTAACTTTACTTGAGCCTCTTAACAAAACGAGTTACTCATATTTTTGAAAATAGTTTTTCTATGTTTAATCAAACTTTGTATTTTGCAAGATTATTATTATTGTTGATTATAACAGCCGAAAATTTTCCGTAATTTTTTGGCAATTTACATACAACTAATCAAGAAATTTGTAACAGGTTTTCCTTCACGTACTCATATTTGGGACAACGTAACTTTAAGTTGGAAGTATGAATCTGAATGGACTAACGAAATTTCTATGGTATTGACTGGTGCCGCTTTTTACCATAAATATTGGAATTACCTCTACACAACAGGTATGCCTCCCGAAGTGAAAGACTGGGTCGACGATCGTATGAATTGTGAGGATATAGCGATGAATTTTTTGGTGGCAAATGTTACTAATAAACCACCAATCAAGGCAAGAATGACTGTAAAATATCGATTACAACTATATTTTACATTTTCTTTATAGGTTGCACCTAAGAAGAAATTTAAATGTCCTGAATGTGTAAATAATGAAATGCTATCAGCTGATTTAGGGCATATGTTTGAACGATCAAAATGTGTGGACTTCTTCACGAAAGCATTTGGTAGAATGCCGTTGAGATCTGTGGAGTTTAGAGCTGATCCAGTTTTGTACAAAGATCCATTCCCGGAAAAATTGAAGAGGTTTAATGACATCGGAAGTCTTTAAATATATTGAATTATAATTGTAACGATTTTAAGTATGTACCTATATGAATGTATGAGTATGAGGAGTATGAACCTGTAATTGTTTTATCTTTTTATTATATATACATATACATATTTAAAAAAAACACGCTTTAGCAATATACTGAAGTCTCTTTAAAATTGGTTTTATTTTTGGACAATAAGTGAAAATTATACATACTTATATTCTGATAATAACGCTTTAAACGAAATGAACATTTAACGTGTCTAAATAATTTTGTAGATGGTTTGAGTAGATACCCCTGGCTGAAATATGTACTTATCTGACTTGGAACGACGAAAGCTGAAACTGAAAATAGATTTTACAGATAAGTACGCTTAAGCTAAATAATTTCGCACTTCTTTAAGTTCAGGCATACACTTGCTTTACTATGAATTGATTTATATAGCTATAGATTATAATGTCTGTCATATAGGTATGTTTATTAGTTTTTAGTTATGTATTTGTGGGTTCATTATTGATAGTAAGCAAATTATCAAATAATTCATTGGGAACGTGTTTTTTTTTCTGTAAGAGCAATTTCATGCTCTGCAACTGAACAACTGACATGCATCTTCCTAACGCATCCAAAGCATGATAGAATGACCATCCGGAGAATCGGCAGCTTAGTCCATTCATACATTTCTACATCTTCAAACTAACTATTGTGGAAAGCCATGCTATGAAGATTTCTTATTGTTTGTGCTAAGATATTTTCCAGCAGTAGTGACTTCGAAATTGGATTATACATAGTTTTAAATTCAATATCTATGTGCAAATTGTTAGAGGAACCGATCACCCCTGGGTGTTATTGATGATAGTCAATCTTGTTCTTGTTTTCTCCCAGTAGTTCTTTTTTTCTATAGAGCAATGCTATAAGCATTAAACTTTAGCTCCGATCACTTGCGCGACATCTTGTTGTGTTTGACCCCATTCCAGCCGACCTATGGCTCTGCCGGCATGTGTTTCGGCGGATTTATAATGTTGCTATTGGCAAGAATTAATGAAGTTTACTATACTTCGATGCTACTCGGAGGATCGAAAGTAGTAAGATTCAACAGGGGAAGCTTACAGAAGTATATTGAATTAGAACACCATTTCTGGCACCAGTGAAATATATTTACCATTGCCATTTACTTGTTTTGCATTTTTAAGAAATATTCAATAATTGGTTCAAGCAGTGTAGAATTAGCATTCTAACTATAAATGTACTGGGAATTGGATACATATTTTCTATTTATTGTAAATCTGTATAGTTTTCTCTTAAAGGTGAATATTTTGTAAAGTAGGTACCTATACACATTCTTACATATAGGATACTCCATTTAGGCGGACACTTTTTCAGGCGGAAATCTCAACTGATACGTTATCCCTTTTCTTACAGAACTATATCATAAGAATTAAAATTGACGCAATATGGCATTTTTATATCAGAGTGTGGTTGGAGTGGATGCCGTTAATGGATCTGTGGGAACGGTAAGCAGCTAATACCTAATACATACGTATAACACAACCCTGTGTCCGTAACCGTATATTTTCATAGTTTGTATATTTTGTTTAAATGTTGGAAAATGAGTTATAATAATTAAGACGGTAGATTTGTCATATGAATTAATTATTACCAAATGCATTAAATGTTTTAATTAAAACTCCATAGAAAATATCAGTGAATTTTTTTTTTGTTGGCACTGTATTTGTTTGTTAGCTCAAATTATTTCGATTACGTTAAATGTGATCTGCCGTGAAATGTAATTATTTGAAAGTATATAAAGTTGCCAACTAGACCGTTTTATATATTTGGTTGCATATGCATCAGTGCAAAATAAAGAATAAGAAATGTGGACTTGAGTTAGGTTACCTACATATTAAAAACAAAGAGGACACTACTCAGGATATCAACTAGAATTTGCACTCCTCCTCGCGCGAAAAGTACGCGCATTTTTAGTTCTCTAGAACTCTCTCTCACGGTAGTTATTTGAGCGTTGTTCATTGTTTACTGGCCATCAGGTGTTATTGACTTTAGCGTTTGTGGTTTTTCCCTATTGCTAACATTAAAAAATATTCTAATATAATTCTAATTCTATTAATATAAAATGAGTTTGGTTTATTTTACACAGTTGCTATTTTGAAACCGCTTAATATTATCTATACTTATCAAGGGCATCTAATTTTCAGTCAATACCCCGCTGTTAACGGATACAATTTTTCTCAATCTGACCCTGCGTTTCTTCTACACAAAATGGCGTAAATAGCCCGAAGGTCACTGAATCTGTCTTAAAAAGATCAAACGCGCCGACAAGGAGTGCAAATTGTGATTGTTTGATATTCTGTGTATCTATACATCTATACCTGCAAAAGTATAACATTTTCAAACGTAGCTCTGGTGAATATATAAGTATAGGATTTTCATCAAACGCAGCGTATATATTATTATTCCTAACTTCATTTTTAGAAGTGAAGTTGCGGATTTAATTTAGTTAATATGTATACATATAAACTTCGCTAGCTCCTTATCATATAAAATAACAATTTGTATGTTTAATCTTAGCAGTTTTTCCTGATTTATTTGTTATTATTTTCTTTTGCATTTGTTAAATTTTCCGCGATCTTAATTTGCGCAGGTGTTGTCTTCTTTAGAAGTTGTTGAATTACAATACTGTTATCATAATATTATTATAAATGCAATGTGATTTATGTAAATATAGGTATACGAGTCTTTAATATTACATTTATAAAACATTGTATGTAGTAGGTAATAATGATTTTTAGTATACTTATATTCTTGCACTATGAAGTTTCAATGAGGTCTGTACTGCGTTATATCATGCTTCTCTGGTTCTATCTAACTATCCTTTGTAAGTACGAAATGTGTGTTGTATTACTTACTAGCACTTGAAATAGCATACGCATGTGATTTAACACACGTTAAAAACAAGGAAAAAACGATAACTACTTACGTAATATTATGAATAGAAAGATAAATGAGATGTTGGTTCTATCAGCGGTTCCGTTTAGATTGTTTGTTTTGTGTTTATTTGACATTTGTTGAATTTTTTATGTAGAATTTGGGATATTACAAAATTAAATTCACTGTTGTGTTTGGTATTTTTTGAGAGTTGTAATGTTAGTATTCTTATTTTTGGGGCACTGTATTCTGTGCTGATGTTTCGTTTGACCTATATGAATAATTAATGTTGTAATAATTATAGAGAATTTTATAAATTACATACATATGTACATGTGACTGATTTATAGGGAAGAAGAATGGTTTAAAATTGTATTTGTTTTATATGCTTATTTACTTTGAACACATGGAATATGGATGTATGATTTGTTGGCGTTCGTGTGCGTTGTTTATTACATGAAGTTTTTGAAGATTTTATTTATAAGCGAGATTGGATAGCTCTGCTGAGTAGAGTAGTTTGGTAAACTTTATGGTTGCAGAATGAAAAATGAGTGACCTAAAATGTATGGTGTCGTCAACATTGTCTACTACAGCGCTTTTTGTAAGTTAGAGGTGTGATTGATTGTTAAGTTGGATAGACGGCCAGACGAAGTGGGGGAATTTCTCAAAATTCTATTGTTTTATCTATGTCGGATTATATCGAGGAAATTAACGTTAGTGCTACAATTCTAACAGTCAATTGGTTAATGGTTAATGTAATTCCAATTTTCCAGACTGATTAAAAAAGGCACTTTAGATTCTTTTCTGCGAGTTTTTCTAAATTGTGAATGTTGCAGTTGGTTATTGTTTTATATACGACAATGGCACTCTTTTTACAGACGCAGTTTACGCATTAACTCTGCTCGTTGTGACTAATGTGGCCAATGTGTTAGAAGGAAGTCATTTCAGCATACGTTGCATGGTTAGACGAAACGTGCCGTGACTCTGTTGAGCATCTATTGGATCTCCTTATAAAAGGTGCGAGGTCGTAAAAATTAAAACAAATTTTGTGGCTAAATAAGCACATTCTGGTTGCTTAATCATTTGTATTGTCTATTTGTACTGATTTGATCTTTCATATTCGTTCTGTGCATATTCTGTGATTGACTTGACAGATGGTTGTTATTGGTTGGTATGTGGTTGATATCATTGGTACTATTATTAACCACGCGTAGTGAAAATGACAGAATTTAGTATAAAAAATTGTACTTTTTGTATTTTTCAGGTGTTAACAAATGCAATTTAAAGGCAATTCCGAAGGCTTCTTGGCTTCGCTTCGGTCTACTAACTTTTATTACTACAAAACGCACTACGAGAGCAACCTGAAATGGTACCGGAATTGGCAAGAGATAGCGCACGAAGGTTGAAGTGGATGCATTAGTCTATATAAGGAAGGGCAACCTTATTTATGGTAGATGTCTACTATCAATAGTTATTGTTTAAGAGTATGTTTTGTGTAACTATAGTCGGGCGGTTTCGCAAGAATGGATAAAATCGAACCTCGTGCAGTGATAAAACATTTCTGGATAGCTGGGAAAACGACCACGGATATTCGTAATATTTTGCTAGAGGTTCATAGAGGATTTACTACATCATTTTCGACCATGAGCTTCTGGGTGAGCGTGTTAAAACGTGGCCGCACAAGCGCAAGTAACGAACCACACATCGTAACCACGTTTCGGAGCTGTGCCTGGCCAGAATTCAACGATATCCAAGAAATTTCTTCACGCCTTTCGTAACTGTGAATAAGACTTGGATCCGCTACTACATACCGCGAAGACCAAGGAACAGTCCAAGTAGTGGATTTCTTTGGGGGGAATCGGCTCCGAAGAAAGCAAAGACCATTCTATCGGTCGGAAAGATCATGGCATCATTTTTTGGGGTTCCCAACGTGTGTTCTTAATCGACTATATGCAGAAGGGCAGGACGATCACGGGCGATTTATTGATCCGGTTTGATGCAGTATTGCAGGAGGAACGGCCTCGTTTGTAGCGGAAAAAAGGCTTTACTACCACGATAATGCACTGGTTCATTCATCCCTCGTCGTCGTGTCCAAATTGAATGAGTTGCGCTACGAATCCTCCTTAATCAACGGACCTAGTCCGCTACGACTGTTCCTATTTTCAAACCTGAAAAAAACACTGACAGGAAAGAGATTTGCCTCAAACTAGGAGATCGTCTGCTACTTTTCCGACAGCTTGACGACACTGGTGCACCATTTGGAAAAGTGTATTGACCTGCTAGGAGACTACATCGAAAAATAAAAGTAAAAAATCACAGCAATACCGTGTTTTTCCCGATTCCGGAAACAGTTCAATGTTCTCGTACGTCTTTTGGGGGATATTGGTAAGTATTTGTTTTTTTAATTCAAAAATCGTTCTTATTTACCGTTGATATTTTTTAGTATAATAATAATAATAATAATAATACATACCTATATTAAAAAGAAACGGAGAAATATGTCGTTTCTTAATGTATTACTCAACTATACCTGTACATTTGTTATATGATGCATTTACGTTTAACTAATTGAGAAAAAATATTGGACTGAGGTTTTCACCTTGTCATTATTATCAGTAGATACTGATACAATGATGATTTGTTTACAATATATTCGAGTAAGATGATTGTTCTATTGGAAATAATCAATATCTTCCATCATAATTCCAAATACCGACATCGTTCATTACATTTTTGTATATTTATTTAATATTGTTCTAATAGTTACTTTTTTTCGGTAATTTTCTGTAGCCGTCTTTTCTGTTTATTAATGTTTATTTAATATTTTTCGGAATCTGTCAAAATGGTTACGTCGACAGCAAATCGTAATAGCGATCTCTTTTTTTTTCTTACCAAGTAATCAACATTTTTCATTTCCTCCGTCATTCCTTCCGTCAATTACAAATGAAAACATAAATATGTTTAGATTTTGTTGTAAATGATTTGGATTCTTCAAGATTTAGTTTTATTCAATTTGGTATGTGCATTTCATTTTATTTATAATCTAATCGTTTTCGATTGTTTACAGCTTGCTATACATCTCTTCTTATTGTATGAAAGACTAGTTAGAGAGATTTATATTTCCTTGTAGGTACTTATTTTGTACTACTTTTCACTGATTTGTCTTAAAATAAATGTCAAATCCTGTGTGGTCTTTCTTTCTTACGTTACAGTATGTATCTATATTGCGTATGTAAATTGTTGGGTTAATAATGGGTCTTAATACTCGTGGCAATATTCTTATTTTTCATTTAGGTTCGGTAAGATACGGCCTTTGCAATTCATGCATATGCTGTTATGGCAGTTTTATAAATCGGCATCTAGTATATGTATGTAAGTTTTATATTCTAATGTCTTGATAATTCCGTGTTTTTCTATGATGGAAAAAATAAGTACATAGGTATGTGAAATACTTAACAATATAGTACCTACACAAAAAATAATATCGTTTGGAAATAATTAGGTTTATACATATACGAGTATTATGTACTTAGGAATGTTGTATTGAATTATTGATCTGGCTAGTTAGAAGTTTTCAGACTTACAGAAACACTAGAGTTTTGAAAATTTTGGGTTCGCAATAATTTGGTACTTACTTTCTTTCTAATATATTTTTTTCCGGTTAACCGGAAGTTGCCGCGAACTTTGTTATTTTAAATGGAATTAGGGTATTACGTTTTTGGATTCAGCATCAAATTCTATGTCGATTACAATCAGGGTTTGCTATACTTAAGAACTTATCTTCAAATGTTTTTAAGATATTACAATTTTTATCAAAATTCTGACATTTACACCGTTTTACTTAACTGATTAACTTTCACTTACTATAAGTGCCAGAATTCTGATATTTTAAACCTGCAGAATACTAACATTGTCGCACCAAAACGTAGTACCATTTTTTCTTTATATCATATAGAGAGATATATCAGACATGCTTAAAGTTGTAAAACTCAATTTTTCAAATTGAACACTCTGTATATTTTGGTAACACGCCTTATAGCTATCTCCAGTAGTTTACTTTCTATTCCCATTTTATTTATTAATACTTCCAAATGGCGAATAATATTTTATCTGGGATGCTATGACTTTGACATCGCAATAAATTATTGTTTTGAGGAAACATTAGTGTTGTAATCGTTGACCGTTACGTAGTTTGTGTGAAATGCATTATTGTGTAATTTATTAACAAAAATAATGGAAAATATTGGAGCTCACTCAAATCAGGATATTTTAAATTTATGCTGCTTCTGAAGATTTGCGCTTTTTAAAATCATCTGTCCACAGCATTCTAAAACACAATAAGATGCATCCTTTTTCAGAAATTCCAGTACAAGCTTTCTGATGAACTGAAATGAAATGAATTGTGTGAGACAATTTTCGTTACACTTCAAGAATATCAATTTTTTTTGTCTAAAATAATTTGGAATGACGAATCAAAATTCACTCGCGAGGGAATAACAAACGGAAAAAACAATCATTATTTACCGATATGAGATGTAAAGAAATTCAGATTATTTGAAACTCTTTTCCTTAAGTACTAGTGTTCGATCAAGCAAAAACGGAAATGCCAGGGGTCTTGCGTTTTAAGACTGCCAAAGTGACACTGCTTTACAAAAGTGTAGTAAAACGTTTACAAGTTCTTAAAAATTAGTGATACACGTATTAATCTTTTAAGTTGCAAAACGCAATTTTAATACAAATATTTGAATACATAGATATAATAATAATACTTATATCAGTAATTTGCACAAAATTTGCAAGACAACGTAAAATAAAACAATAAAATTCTTCCCGCAATTCATTGGCATTCTAACTATAAAATAAATTATACTTATCTCACACTAAATACGAAAACAATAATTTATTGTAATGTCAAAGTCATAGCCTACCAGATAAAGTATTATTCCGCCATTTGGAAGCATTAATAAAAGAATGGGAATAGAACGCAAACTATTGGAGGTAGGGGGTGTTACAGCAAATCGATGTAAAATTGAATTCTGCGCCCAACATTGTCAAAATATACAGGGTGTTCTATTTGAAAAAATTGAGTTTTACAACTTTAAAAATTGTTTGATATATCATAAATTTTTGAACACCCCGTATGATATAAAGAAAAAATGTTACTACTTTTTGGTGAGACAATGTTATTAGTAGTGGGAAATCCCGTATATGTTTTTCTAACCTTTAAGTACCTACTACTTTTTCAATTTTTGGATCAATTCAAACACTATTTGCTTGAAAAATCAATTTCTTCCAGAACCTATATATGTACATACGTACAAAGTATTAGGTTTTCGTTAAAACCGTCAGTGGAGGAAATTGAGATTTAATTCGTGTCAAAAAATAATAAAAAGCTAGCCATGCCTATCAACAAAATTATCAAAGGACAAAGAAATTCAGTGATATATAGGATTATGTTTACAATTTCACGAAAAATTAAAACATTTTTGAATTGTAAATTTATAACAGTGAACTAGGCAAACAGCGTGGTAAAAATCAACAATGTCACACTTTTTTGGCAGCTTATGCCGCTAAGGCTGCATCTGCGAGAAAAGTAATGTGTTTATGGTATTTTTCCTTTTTTCGCATAGGCACCCTCAACGGTGCAAGCTATCAACTAAGTTGTAAGGACATGAAATTTTCTACAACAATCGTTGGGAGAGCACTATTCTGTCTCTTATGTTTACCCCTGTTTGCACAGTCTAGTTATTATAAAAAGCAGTAACTTTTTGCATTTCTCTCTGGATATAAATGTTTAACACTAATGTGAAATATATTTAAGCGATCTGTTTGTCTTTGAAGCCAATCTTTTAATATGAGAAATCAACTTTGAAATACAAAGGTTTTAAAGTGGTGTGCGATAGCAAAGGCAGAGATATATATTTTTAAGTTTTTCAAAGAAAATCTTCTGTTGTAGACGGTTCCTATTACGCGAGTCATATACGCATATACATAAATATGAGTTGTCAAGTTGGCTTGTATTGTAATTTTGATATGTATTATCCCTATTTTTATTTCGCTACAGGTATGCAGCTTGCAATCTCAGCGTTAGAAATACATCTAGAACGTAATAAAAATGTAAAATCGCTTGGAGAATGTAATTCGCTTGCCTTCTCTCGTTTTCTTGATACATCTCCGCCAAGGTGAAAAATTTGAGAAATTCCCGCGTGCCAGTACTGCGTATGAACTATTCGCCGTTGTACTGATAACCATAAATTTCTTAATCGCTGAACCAAGGCATAACTTGGAACAAATGATGGTTGCTCCGCGACAGCAAGTCGGACTAAAAAAAGAAGTAAAAAATAAATAGTAATAGGGGAAAACGCGTGCGTGATTAATAAACGTTTCGGTAGAACGACAGCGAATCCGTAGTGACAAATATGTTACTCGTGCTTAGAGCAACATCAAATGCGCTCCACAAGAAGAAAGTAACCATTAGAGTTATGGGAATGCTGAACCATACATCACCTTGCATACTAGTTTTCGCACTTTCTGCCCAGCGGTATGCATGCGAGCTGCAGTCGGAGATTTATGAAATCTATTATTAAGTAATATATTCTCATAACGAATGTTAGATTATAGAAGAATAAATAATAGAAATAATTATTTCTTCAACACAGCAAATTGTGTAACTAATTTCATCTAGAAAGTGATACACGGAAACAACACAGTTCAATTACATGTAATTTCAAAGCTTTTTTGTCTATGAATTAACCATATGATTAGTGATATGTTCTAAAAAAGTTGTTTTAATTCTTACATCGCTGAAGTTGTGTAATGTAATTAATATTTATGCATTTTTATAACAGTGCATTACTTAAAATATTGTGTAGAGTGTTAATAACAAGCAAGAGATGAGGAGCGCATGGATGCGATTTCTATCTGCAGCATCTTGTTTTTTTCCTTCATCGTATTAAGTTTTACGTTGAAGGGCAGCTCGACAAGATAGTTGTGGTGCTTCTACGACACTGTAGTCCTTTCAACATAGTTGCATCCGAAAAAACAGTCAGCAAACTGGTCGAGAGCTAATTTAATTAATTTGGGTTCGTCTAATAATTGATAGTCCTCAAAGTAGATCCGGGTTTATTCCCACAGGTGTTACAGAGGTACGAGTTTACTTGACCCATGCAATGAATATGTTTATTGATTACCAGTTCAGATTCCAGTAATCTTAATTGGTCTCTGCTCATACAGATTGTTTTACGGAGTCTATTACTAGGAGTGCGACCTAATCGCGAGTTCAGATCTGACGGAAGTGTTGATGCTGTACTACGAAGTACGACATGTCGGTTTAGACCTGTAAGTGGTCGTTTACGGCATTCCGTTCTAACATGCCAGCTGTCTCGTTGCGTTTGATTTCAGAATGGTTTGACACCCAGCGCAGTGTAAGTGATGCTGTGTAGCTAAGTAGTTGATTACTTTTAGACTGAATGTTGACTGTTTCAATTGCACGCAAGCTGTTCAAAATGTCCTTATAGCACGTTTGAATTATCATTGGTCTGGAAAATGGACGAGAAGCTCCTCTGACGGGCTCTCAGTCTCTTCGGATTCTAATGCCCGTAACATTCACTTGCTTGAAGTCCGCCACAAACCAGCAGGAGAGTTCTTGCTTCGATTTGACGACTTACGTTTGTGTAGTATCTCTGTTGGATATGTTTATATTATACGAGTATCTCTATAACACTGTAGATGGACGAATTATAGACGCCCTTTATGTCAGTGGTACTAATGTAGTTGAACATGTTAGTATGATCCCCGGTTTCATCAGATCTTTGCACCAACCATAGTAGGTATGCTTTGTAGCCGCCTGCGTCTGATTGTGATCTGACCACTAACTGCAGTAAAGAGAAACCAGGAATGGTCCTTAAGGCCGGCGTATGCGTCTAGGATATAGAATTACTAATGCTATATATTTTTTCAGTCCTGAATTCTCATGAAATGTCCAAACATTTTGAATGCACAAAGTTGAAAGAATAACAAATTGAGCCCAATTATTGTTGGAACATGGACGTCTTTTTAGAAACAATATATGTATTCAGGGCAATATAAATTACCTATGTTGAGAACTACTATTTTTTTTTTGTTGATGCTGAATAATATTTCTAAATTATTAATGTTATTTTAGTGTCATTGCAAAGAAATGCATCTGTCAAAATTTTCATAAAAATTTGGAGTTTGGTTGCATTGAAAACTTTGGTCTGCTATTTTGTTCAATTAGACTTCAAGATAGTTATTGAAAGAACAAATTAGATATCATATATGCTATTTGAGGAAAAACGCAAATCATATCACTTCTGGTATTAGCTGAAAGTCTATACATACTATAAACCTGGAAGTATTTCCCAAAATTACTAAAAGATATTTTCTTTAAATCTGGAGATACATTTAATGCATGTGAACCGTAAATAGCCTGGTACTGAGATACTTTTTTATCCACAAATGCGAATAATCGATGTAATTTTTTCGTCATGGAACAGTGAACATTAACAAATGTCGATAGTTTCTGAATTTTCGACAAGACAACATCACAGCTCACACCACAAGACAAATATACATTATTAGTTTTTCTTCGTGCTCTTCAAGTTGGACCATTATTGCCTATTATCTATTTCCATAGTTTAACATGTTGGAGATGTGCAGGGTATTTATATAGTATGCCCAACATATCTCCAGTGGATGAGTTAATAAATCTAATGAAAAGCCGTCGGATAGAGTACCTAATGACTAATGACTAGTGATATCTATTGGTTGTTTTTCGGTTGATATTTGTGAAAGTATCGTTGGTTTTCTCAGAGGATCAGATTTACTCTTTCTTTCATTTCTCACTGCGAGTCTTCAGAGTGTCTCATCTATTAACTTTGTTTGAACAATAAGGAATGAATCTGTTCGTCTATAGATGAGCCTGAGTTATCTAGTTAGATCTGCGTTAATAGAGCTTCCAAACATCAGTACATATTGGGTTACTGTATTCAAAACGACAAAATTTAAACTTTTGAAAATATTATATTTATGGCACAGAACGGCTGGTTTTCAAATAAACATGAGAGTTTTAAAACCGACGCAGATAAAATGCAAATAATGTAATAGAGACAGCGAATTTTTAAACTAATATTTGTGTATACATATAAGGCTAAAAAATACTAAAATCCCTTGTTTAATTGAGTGAAGAAGAGTAGTATAACGCTGCAGTATTAGTTTGACTGAGGCTGAATAATTTCGACAAATAACCACTATACACGTATGAACCTCTGGCTATTATAGTGGAGTATCTACAGTTTTACATTGTTAATGTTGAATTTCTGAAACAAAAGTTAATGAAAAATAAATTAGTTAATGTTAGACCCTGCTGTTTAACTGTGTCAGACGTACACTTAACTTTAATGTACTTTATTATCAATATTATTTATGAGTAGAGAATATACATATTATTGAAATTGCTACTGAAATTGGATAACGTATTGTAAAATACAGTTGATCACGAAATAGCTTTGGAAAAAAAGAGGCCGAAGTTATAAATATAGGAACTTAATTCTCTTAGTAGGTTAAAACAAAAGCCATTAGAGGCGGTAAAATCAGGCAATAGTTTTGGCTCGCAAATCTGTTACAATTTACCGAGTTTTACTTTATTTTTAATTTGAGCAACCTTCGAAATAGTTGCCAAAAAATTCAAATATGTAACAGCCTACGTGTATACAGCAACAATTCTTATTTTTAACGCCTAGTAATTCCACCAAGACACAAGGCTAAATCTAATTCTCGGTCTTATTTTCCGTTTAAGATATAAATTTCCTTAAAACTTATACATTCCTGCTTTCTTAAACATTTCCGCAATATCTTTATGGGGTCGTCTAACGTATCTGACCTAATATAAAAGTGGTGATTTTTTTTATATTGGTTTTCTATAATAGCAAGCGACGATTGACTTAAGAAACAATTGCATCCATTTCTATTATTAAAGAAATCAAACTCTTAAGAAGTAATTACACGCGCTCTTTGTTATTAATAAATACTTCTAAAATTAATTAATTAATTCTAGAAAGGTCACAAAGAGATACAAATTTGCTGTGCATATCAGTATTAATTTTCAAATTAGTTTGTTGAAAATGATAAGTATGTAAGTCTGCAAAGTTTTTGTGCTGAACTCATTGGTGATTAGGAGAAATTTGGAGAAACTAAAGGACTTCTTATGAAAATACAACTGTTTCCAAGTACGAGATTCCAAAATAATCAAGAAATTGTTGATATTCTTGAAAAATGTCGGGCAGAATCTGGTCAGAGATCTAACAAAGCGTTCCATAAAAATACCAAATCAGACATTGGTTTAGTTTGAGAAGCAACTCCATGGCTACAAACAATACTCAAATCAGCTATAGATAAATATCGATATTGTTAAATTTTTTGCAACTGAAAAACTAATA
Organism: Popillia japonica; assembly: GCA_004785975.1. Classification (NCBI taxonomy): domain Eukaryota; kingdom Metazoa; phylum Arthropoda; class Insecta; order Coleoptera; family Scarabaeidae; genus Popillia; species Popillia japonica. Next base: position 27,131 of record ML216983.1, read on the forward strand.
ATAACCAAATCATTTCAAAGTCTGGGAGGAATTGTGGACATTTGAAAACAGATCAGCTGACAATAATGCCATTGATTTTGTAGATGAACATACGCACATTTGTACATACATTGAACCTGAAAACAAGAGTGCAAACAAAAAATGAAGGTAAATGACTACGCGGTCTTAAATATGACAGGGAAAGAAGTGAACATCAACACTAATAAAAAGCAAGTTCAGATACAATCCTTTGATAAATAGTAACCTCAATCTCTTCAGGATGACGTTTCGTTAACAAAAAGAAAATTCAGTCATCTTACTTTAGGGACTATACAATGTTGTAAAATTAAATACACAAATACTTATTTTAAATTGAAACTTTTTGATATTCACGTGTGTTATTGACAGAGAGATTTCAGTGTTATTAAGGACGTGTGAAGTTATTTACGAAATACGCTATTCGTCATACAAATTGCGATATTAATCGGAACGAGACGCGTTGATTGAATGTAAGTTGCATGTGATGTGTCCTAATAACGCTCGAAAAGCAGAAAAAGGGCAACAGGTCTATTAGAATACATAATAAATCGGCGATTAATAATGGCTAATGGCATGGAGCGTTCAAAACAATCAGCTAATATAATCTTCATCGCGCGAACTGGTAAATACGAAAATGTGACCGGTAACGGGCAGAGCGCGATACCGGCGTAAAAGGAAAGCTTCCGGCAGGGCATTTCCTAACAGGGACCCGTGTAGAGTGCGCGTCTCGCATGGTAAAAGTCTCCGCATTGTTTCACGCATCTTGCGGACTGATAGTTCTATTTTACGTCGAATCACATTCGTAGAACTCGATACTACACTGGCGGTTACTTCAGATCTGCTTTAAGCAAAAAAAAAAAACGACGTTTATAGTATGGAGTAAAGTGGACCTTGACAAGAATCTTATCATAACACAAAACTTTCTAACAATAAATGTATTTTTCATTTGTGAATAATAAATATAAATTGTGCACAGCAATAATTGCCTTAACAATACAACGCAATGAAAAATATTAAGGTACCTCTTGCATTCTTATTTGGAAACAATTAGAAATCAGGGAAGAACATATTTGGTTACCAATGTCTTCAGTGTTATCATCAGCAGCAGCACGTTTTCTTGGTTTACATGTCAATTGACAGTCTAAGAACTCGATAATATTTATTACAGGGCTGAGAACTTTTAATATTTCATCGTAATCAACTAGAAGGTTATGGGTAAAAAATATCAGACATTAAAATTTGGCAATTCTGTTTGGCAATAGTTATCATATTAAAGTCAACGTTTCCATTCCTCTGTGATTTTGGTTTAACTGGAATAAGTATAAACTTTTTATTTTTTGTAGGAACGGTAGCACAAACGATGATAATCTGAAAGATACAAAAAATGGACTTAAGCTATTATTAGCAAAATTCGTATCCTTGCCAGAAGGTTATTTAATAAAAGAATATAATCAAGTTAATTTTCGTAATGGATTATTCTGGATTATTTCATATTCTTCACTGGATCTATAAAGAAGTTAAATACAAAATACACCATTACACCAACAAAACATCAAACACTCTATATAAATTTAAACTTAATAACAGTTAAACCTTTAGTTGCAATTGCTATTTTATAATTTAGTTCAATAATAGGTAATAGAGTTCAACGCAAATTCGTCAATTATATTCTTTTTAAGTTAAATATTGATAAAAATTTGTATAGTTATCCTGAGCGACTAAATTTACTTAACTTACAAGCGCTATCATCTCGCCGTAAAATTGCTCTACTAAATTTTGGATTTAAATGTTTGAATAATGTAATTGATTCTTCCGAGTCGAAGTACATTAAGTTACATGTTATTTAGTCATTAGCATTGTCTTCATTTTATTGTTATTATGGTTGTTGTTGTTATTATTATTTTTATGATAATCATTGTTATTATTATATTTATTGTTCTATTGTTATTATTATTGTTGCTTAGATGTTGCTTATGGTTTGTGGCTTTAGTTAATAAGTTATATTTCTGTTATTCTGTGTGCTACTTCATATATAATATGATATTGACCTTTGTAGGTTTCCTGTTGGTCAATAAATAAATAAATAAATAAATAAATAAATAAATAAATAAATAAATAA
>SMLS01057014.1:0-12748 GCA_004785975.1 Popillia japonica
TTATTAATAGTATCGTGTTTTACAAATAGGATGCTTAAAAAATAATCTCCGTAGAATACTAGAAATGATCTATCTTTTTCTGCAACACCTGTATATCAACGTCCAAAATAAAATCGGATCCGCCTCGTGCTTGGGTCATTTGAATAAAAAGCGAGCATTTTTTCTGCCGCTTCGTGATCTTCACTTAGATCGTATCACAGAGAAATATTTCTGGTACGAAATTGTCTTTTTTTCTCACAACCGAGTTAAATTCTTTTGCTTTATTTTTATATAGGCATGAGTCCTTGTTTTTTACGAAACATTCCAGCACGATTGGGCGTGCAGATTATCTTTCCTTATCTAGCGAAATAAAACAATATTATAGGCATTTTAGCAAATTAATTATAGATCTATTAATAACTGATATTAAATTTTACAGGTGACTGACAGGTCAAGAACATCGAACACAAATTATTTTTTAGTAGGAGCTACAAATTACATATGTATATTATATACAGTACATGTTCGCTTTTGCAACCTTACAATTTACAAGGTTAAGCAATAGTACCTACTGTTTGTATTACTTTAGACGTTTATTTAGTCTGTTGACATTTCTTTAATATTAGATGCGCGCATCCTTTTTGGCATAAATCTTCATAAAAGTCTTTATAAAATAATTAAATTGCCCAAAGAAAATGTGAGTCCGTTTTTTCCCATAGACGATATCCCTCCACTTTTAGTCTTTTATTAAAATAAGACCCCACACTACAGCAGGCACCAGTTTCGTTTTTGTCATAACACAAATATTGAAGAAGTGAACCCCAACTCGAGCTACATGCATACTCAATGTTGAAAGTAGACACACATAAATATTTCGTTGGTTTTCATCTAAATATTTAAATAGGGACGGAATCTGAGTTTATTTAAAAACGAAGCAAAAAAGGTATCTTATTAACGTTATGGTTGTTGAGGTAAATGATGCGCTTAAATTTGATGGTCTCAAAAAGTTAGATACGGTAACATTATTTTTATTATACCGTATTTCCGCAGTTCCATTCATTGACTTTAGGAACCGACGACAAAAAATATTTGTATAAGTAGGTTATATACATATATTTATAGTCCTGTTTTTTTCCACTAAGACATGAATTTAGTATCATCCTAAACAAATTCTCTTACAAAATGTACAGTAGAGCATCTTGGTTACATAAGTAAACTAGTTTTGTTTACAGTGGATTTAAAGAAAAGTACTTTAACAAAAAATAGAATGTAAACGTGACAATTTTCCTGTCGCTTTTTTATCTATCATGTCAACCTAATCTGTGACTGAACCTTTCTGAATTTTTAAACTTTTAAGTGGCCCGGTTTTTGGTTTGTTAAGCAAATTTTAATGCATTGTAACTTTTGATATACAAAGTTGAACTTCCTGTAAGAAAACATATTTTTGCTTTTTATATATGAAGGCCATTTTTTATTAAGAAAATTCTAACTTTTTGTTACCTGCATTTTCTGAACAAGTGGAATTATATATTAAGTATTTTAGATACACAAGTGTACTATTTCTGACTTAATATCATTGACTGAAATCTTTTAAACTGAGTAAAGTCTTCAAAATGTTGCACTGCAGTACGCCAACTACTTTTAGTTCCTCTTTGCATATTTTGCAATACCGTAGGTGACATCTGTTTGAAAAAAAAAAACAGAAAAAAGCATGACATGCGCAACATTTGTTTTCATAGAAATAGAATGCAATTTCCTTGCCTTATTTAGCGTTGTGAACTTACTAAGTGTCTCGTTGCCTAAGCTAGTTTGTGAATTGTGAAAAATGATCATGATACTAAAATTTAAATCAAATAGATCAAGCAGTATCATATTTTTCTATATGTCGAATGTAGTAAAGACTTAATATTACAATTTGGATGGTAAAACCTTTGAGTTTTTCATCTGCAGTTATTCAAATTGGTAGTTGTCACACTCGCTTCAAACAATTTACAGTGGGTAATCGACTTCAATGCTGCCTTGCCTCTATACTGGCAAAATCGGAAAAATATGTTTCTTATAAGGAATCGCTGTAGATAGCGAAAGTGTCTCCTTACATTCTGCTTGAAGGTAGAATCTTGTTTCAAGATTGCGAGTAAATCTGGGATTGCGTAAGCGCCTTAAATAAGGTGGATTCCCAAAGGAAATTAACATTGGCCTGGGTTCCCACCCATAAAGGCGTAAAGAGAAATGAGGCGCCTGAGAATCTGGCTAGACAAACTTTGTCAAGGCCATTTGGTGGGGCTGACCGTTCCTTCGGCACCACCAAATCGCAAATCAAAAAGTTGTATGTAATCAACGGATGTATAGATAAGTCCAAGCAATTATGTCAAAGATCACTAGGACAAACGCAAGCAAAATTTAAATTTACTAGAGACATGTTGAGTAAAGGCAGCAAAAATATCAATATTATAGCACATAGGTCTTCTGACCGGTCATTGTAGGTTAAAGAGGCATATACGTAGATAACGTACGCCTAGCAAAGAATGCTATCTGCAGATTCTGCAAGGAAGAGGAAAAAACCCCAGTTCATGTGTTGTGCCATTGCGAGGGCCTTGAGAGAACATGGTGTCTCGTACTTGGTATAAAGAACCCCACAGCGCATAGCTACATTAAGAAGTCGTTCTCAAAGACGATAAACCTAATAAAGAAGACAAAGTTAGAGGATGCCTTCTAGGATTGGTTGGTACGGCCACCCCGATCCAAATTTAATATAATATATTACTATTGACCACGATGTATGAATGAATTGAAAAATTGTCAAGACGTAAATTTTGTGGCGGTTAAGTCATAATATGAGATGACCAAACTGTGTTTGTAGGAGATGTGTGCTCTGAGCTGAACAGAAAGCACACTGAGTAGGAAAATCTCGCGCATTTTTAACGCTACAATTGAATTGGTAAAATAAGATCTACGCCAACTATCTTTAGAAACGAATCAGTCCTCTTCTGTAACTCGTAGGTGATACTTGGCAACTAATCTGCAAAGATTAAAAAAAGAATTGAATCAGTTTGTACTTAACTCAAGGTGGTTAGAAAATAAAATCGAGTTGCTCCATGCAATGAAATTACACTACTGACTATCTGCTAAAATACTTGTTTCTCAGTTCCTTAAACGCTTGCAAATTTTGGCAAACGCTTTTTACTTTAGTATAGCCCGACATCATAGTGTTAACAGTCAGATAAGATTAGCATTTCGTAATTTTGTTTTTGGGAAATGTCTAATTATTACCTACTCAGCAATAGTTTCAGTAGAATAAATAAAAACGAACATGTAGTGGTCGCTTTATATTTTGACCAAGTCCTCCAATGTCAATCATGTCCTCAAATTACAATCGCAGGAATCAACCTACCAGGAGAAGCAATGCTGGAAATTACTTATTAGAGATTGATTAGGTACAGTTTCTTTAAATACTAGACCCTACTTTCACTACTTTCACCATATTAACTTGTATTATACAATAATTACGACAGCTAACAAAATCTAAGCTCATTTCCTCTACCTGATAAAGTCTCAGTGTCAACCGGAATGTCGCCAGAAACAAGTTCGTAGCTGCAGATACTGCCAAAAATCATACAATTCGTCGATTGCCCATTTCCAGAGTAATGTGCTCAATGATCTATTGAAATATGGCTAAAAATATTTGGAAATTCTGATTAATTTTTGTAATTTATATCTGTTAATTTTTCTGTAATTCTATTTTTATTAATAACTTTTATTGCTATCTTTATGGCTCTTAATACAAACTTCTAAACCTGACGAGAAGACATTGATTGTGACTATACACTGTATACAGGGAAATCCAAATTAAGTATTCACCATTGGGAACTTTGTTATTATTAAAGATGCAAGATTGTTTAAATTAGCAAACTTGTAGTACTTTTAATGCTCTTGTAGACGGAAGAAACAAATGAACAGCGCGTTTTCGAGTTTTGCCGAAAAATATGCTTCTTTCAGATGGAAACCCGTGTATATTATATCAGTTTCTGCTAGAACTTCAATTTGTAAACAAAAAATCTTATAAGAAATTTTTTACTGGGATTAAAAATACTTGAGTTACATACAATGAATAAACAAAAACAGTTAAGTCAAGTACATTTCTATGTAGCTATGAAAACGACGATAAGTCTTTCTACCAAACGTCAAATATTAGTTTTTCACTCATAAGTTTCATTGTGCTAGTTATTAATTTGACAAAAAAATGATTTTTACCCATGCAGAAAAGTGTGATATGTTAGAATCTTACTTAGTGTGCAGAAAATCCTCTCGGAGGGCAAAAGAACACTACGCTGAATTATATCAATTCCGAACACAACCACCTGAGCAATATTTTCTGAGACTGTACGGAAAATTTAGAGGCAGAGAATTCCATACTAGATATTGTCCATGAATCTGATTTGAGTCACGGTACTGTGCATAGGATTCTGAAGAAACACAAATTCATCTCTTATAAGTACAACCAAGTTTTTTTGTCAGGGGATCCAGAGAGAAGAATGTTTTTTTTGCCACTGGTATCTTAACTTTTGTCGCCAAAATGTAAACAACTTTCGTTATATTTTATGGACCGATGAATCGAATTTCTCAAATTCTGGAATGTACAATACAAAAAATTATCATTACTAGTCAAAGGAGAATCTTCTTTTAGTACATCGAAGACACTGACAAGTCCGTTTCAGTTTCAGTGTTTGGTGCGGTTTAATTGGTTCAAGGATTGTTGGTCCTTTTTTTTATGAGGGCACTCAAACTGGTGAAAGGTATACATAGAATTTTTGACTGAAATTTGGAATAATTTCTTAGATGATCTGGATCTCATAAGTAGACAGAATCTGCAGGATAGCGCACCTGCGCACAACTACATAGGTACTCATCATTCATCATCATCATTCATGGATAGGAACAAATGGTCCTATTCAGTAGCCTCCCCGATCGCCAGATTTAACGCCGCTTGATTTTTTTTTATAGGGTTATTTAAAGACCCAGATTTAGAAGCAAAGGTACGAAAACGAAAACGCCCTAAAGATTGCAGTTAGTGAAAAGATAAACCAAATCGATGGTAGGACCATACTGAAGGCAGTTCGAGAAGTTCGGAAGCGTGTACAAAAATGTATTGAGCAATAAGGTGGTATTTTTGAACATCTTCTATGAAAAAATCAGTGTTTTTTATTTTCTTTTAATGATAAGTTTGTGTATAAAATAAAGTTTATAAAACTTATTTAGCTGTTTTCGTTTATACATCATAACTTCATTATTTTTAATCCCAGTAAAAAATTCCTCATAAGATTGTTTGTTTAAAAATTAAAGTTCTACCAGAAAATGATATAATATACAAAGGTTTCCATTGAAAAAACTATATAACTAATATTTTTCGCGGAAAACGCGTTGCTCATTTGTTTTTTTATTCGTCCGTCTAAAAGAGCGTTAAAAGTACTATAAGTTTGCTAATTTAAACAATCTTGCATCTTTAATAATAACAAAGTTACCAATGGTGAACACTTAATTTGGATTACCCTGTATACATATGGGAGTAGAGGGTCTAAGTAGGTATAGGTATTTGAGCCGCTAAAACCAGCGTCATTGAAAGATCTAAGAAGCTACTTATCAGATAAACATGGATTGCGCTGATTCAGCTATAGGTTCACAATACGTGTAGATAAAGCACATTCTGAAACCGAATTTACGAAGCACTAACCCAGAAAGATCAAGCAGATACTATTGAAGTTCCTCTTTATCTTAAAAAAAACTATTTATACTTTTATACGCATGTGATACTACATCTAAATGCATTTAATTCCCGCTTGAAGTCTATAGAAGATTAAACCTACAGGCAAGAATTATCATCACCCTACTGTGTGCTCAGTAAATCTATTGTTTATATTGTTTTATAAACTGTGTAGCAACACTCCGTTTTAAACTTGATTTATGTAGCGTATTGTATACTATTACATAAACACCAACCTCTACAAACCTTTTGTAGAGCTACGAGAACATAATTCACATTAATTTCCTCAAGAAAACCATTACGATTACCATTAAAACTGATTTTATCGAACAATTGGAACAGAAGAAATTAAACCGTTACAGTAAACGTTAAAATAAATCACCAAATCGTTAATATAACACATGACAAATTTATGATTCGTTCACATCTAGTTACGATCTCTTTTACTATACGTACCATAATATTATTTCTATCAAAACCTAAACTAGCAGTCATAAACATAAATAGTATTAAATTACAAACACATGCCTCGTTTTCGGTGAGCAAGCTTGAACGAAAAAAAGCAGTCGTAACAATTAGACGCATAAACAGCTATTAGACACTCAGTCAAAGCCAAAGCCAACCACATCTTTAAAAAACCAAGTAAAAAAAACAGCAGAGATTCCAAGGAAACCCACTCACGAGCTTCCAGACACAAAAAAGCCCATCTGCATGCATATATAGCGATGCGAGAAAAAAAGAAAAGAAACAAAAGCCTCACGATGACGTACTTATTATTATTGTTATTATTATAACTCGTGTATGCTACATAAGAGCTCGCAGTCCACTTGACCCATTTTCATGGTGTATTCCGACAGCCAGTGTTCAGTTTCAGCGATGACATACAATACTAACTCGTGTGATGTAGTTGATGTGTCGTCGCATAATAATGCAATAACCTCCTTTTTTCTTTAACGTAATATCCACAAATGTACGTAATTGAAGTAGTTTGATGACGTATATTTATGAATAGCGTGTGTGTAGAGGATGTGCGTTAGATTAAGTGATCCATTTCCCCGCAAGTGAATTAATTTCTAAAAACATTAAAATTTTTATGTTCTATTGTTTATGTAGAGAAGTTTTTCAATCAGAGTTTAACGCAATCGAGTTGTTGAATAGATCAAAGAGTTTTCAATTCTATTCCAACCATCATTCGTTATTGCTGAGGAAACTGGAAAGATGAAGTTCTATAATCGTATTCCGAAGTTTAAATTAACGAATAACGTTATATTGAAAGCTGAAGGTCCTATTAGGAGAATTTCTTAGCACTTCGTCTTTAGGCAAAGATTGGTTATTATTTTTATTAACGTCTTAATTGATTTCGTCGTGTCTATTGTACGCACTTCCTACTTCATTTGTTTTGCTTTATTGCCGATGCAGAGGAAATGGCATTAAATTTGTCTAAATACTATAAATAGATTATGCAGAAAATTGTAATTTTTATTTTCAGAGATTATCGATTATACAATGTGATATAATATAGTTTTCATGTAAAGTTTAGTGTACGCAGCAGAACATGAGCCAATTCATAGCATAAATACAAACACTGCTCTGTCTGTTGATTCCTGTTAAAATTTGAACAAGCTGCCTCATTTCGTTTGTGTTTGACAGCCATTGATAGCAGACTACCGCGTAATTTGAGGAGAAAATGGAAAAAGTGAATTCCGTCTGCTCATTAACCATTACTTTTTGCGGAAAAATACCATCACTCAAACCAAGTCTAAGCTTGATAAGTTTTATGGGGACTCTGCACCATCAATTTCAATGGCACAAAAGTGGTTTACTGAATTTCGTTGTGACCGTACAAGCACGGAAGATGCCGACCGATCTGAACGCCCAGCTGAGGTCTCTACACCCAAAACAATTAAAAAAAATCACGATATGGTGATGGCCGATCGGAGATTGAAAGTGCGAGAGATTGTGGAAACCAGAGGCATATCACATGGCTCAGTGGTTGCAATTTTGAATGATCACTTGGATATGAGAGATGGGTGCCACGTTTGCTCACAATCGACCACAAACGCAAACGTGTGACAACTTCGCAGGAGTGTTTGGCGTTGTTGGCGCAATATGGACGAGTTTTTGCGCCATTTCGTAACCGTGGATGAACAACACACCTGAGACAAAACAGCAGTCAAAACAGTGGGGGTAAAACAATTAATGGCGAATATTGCCATCTTATTGGGTCGATTTAATGAGGATTTGAAAACGCATTTTGTCAAGAAAAAGTTCTTTTCTACCAGGACAACGCAATGGTACACACATGTGCAGTTTCCATGGCAAAAATCCATGAATTAGGCTACGAATTCTATTCTCCGGATTTAACACCGAGTAACTATTTCTTGTTTCCTAACCTGGAGAAATGGCCCGGCGGAAAGAGATTTGACTCCAACGATGAAATCATCTGACAAAGATACACCTATTCTGATGACCTCAACAAATCTTATTTTTTGAAAGGATAAAAAAATTGGAGAAGCTTTGGACAAAGTGTATAGATCTCAAAGAAGACTATGTTATTTTTTATCCAAAAATCTGTGTTTCATGTTTCAAGTCACAGACGTAGTACTTACGACTATAGTGCAGGAATCTGTGTCGATTTTCTCCTTCTTATAAAGGGCAGTTGCTATCCAAGACAACATGATAAGACATGAAATGCGTGAGAAGCACGAATAGTATAGTTTTCATAAAAGTAAGTGGGTCAAGTAGAGATCGTAGGGTTGCCCGAGAATTTGAATTTTGTTCACAAAATTAAGAATCCCAACCAATGTGCAATAATGCTTTTGTATGTTCATCTAAAGTAATTGTGCAAACATGGTGGCTTTAACTAATACACTTCCTTACTTGAGGCGACAAAACCTTCAATCCTTGGTTGGTTGGTTGTGTATAGTTTTGTTCAACAACGACTATGCTTAAATTGGAATTCTGTACAAAAATAAATAGAGTCAGATAAGCGCATCTAAGATTACGTATGTAGAATTATCTGCTTCTTTTTCTGAAATTTTCTACTCTTTTGAAAGAAAAATAATTCTTGTGTATATCCTGGCAATAACACGTTTAGGTTGCCTCTGCTGGGGAGTATCTCATATCTTCCACGCTAACAAATTTATGATGGTATCTCTTCATATGATATAGTCCTTGCCTCGTTGATTGTAGAGAAACCAAAAGTAAATCCATTTTCAATCTTATGAAGATTTCAGTCTAGATATGGATTTTATTTTGCTTTTGTATAGTTTCCGACATTTTCATATTAGTCATAAAGAGTTTATTTACTAGATAAGTATGAGCTATCTAAAGGCATTTTGATTGTATCGATTTTGTTTCTGTTTTGTGGTGCAATTTTAAATTTTGATAATTTCACTTTGCGACAAACCATATACTTTGTATAGCTCTTGCGGAGGGTTTCCAAATAGCAAAACCGTTTAAAACTGAAAGCTAAAACGACGAAACTGAGACATATTACTGTTACTTACAATTAGTAGTAGTAGTAGTAAAATTTTTATTTGCATCTTAATGTTCACTTAAAAATGTGACTTCTCTTGCCGTAAGTTAAAATTACAAATTATTTACGAAATATGTTAAATAATAATAATAATAATAATAATTCATGCCTTAGCATCCCCCAACAGCTTGCGCCAATTACAGGGGGCATCGGCTGGCCATGAGTTATTATTACGCCTGCGGTTGTAGACCGACTTAAAATGTTATCTTTCCGCATTTGCCGTGGAATTTGGGAAACTACAGAAAACCAAATTTAGAAAGAACGCACCGGATTCGAACCCGGTACCCCCAGACTGTGAAGCGAGCGCGCTAGGCACTGCGCTACACAGCCGGCTGTTTAAAGCTTCAACAGTAATACTGTAACAGTATTGTGATGAAAATTACCTTTATGAAAGTCGTGGCACCACCACCAAACTATGTATACTAGAGCTATAAAAACTTGCTGTTAATTTGCTTCAACGCAATGCTATTACTTAATTTTTTCAGAACCTTGTAACCCTAGATGTGAATAGAAGTTTTAATTATTTTATTAATCAAAGGGTTACAGCCTTCTGTACTACTTCGATATAGTACTTTAACAATGAAAGAATCTAATTATAATTAAAATTTAATTAATATTCCTATTATCTTACCTGCGTGTAATGGCCCGTTTCGGTTTTATAATTCTCATCTCTCAACTTTAATTGTGATTAATTTGTTTCAATCTTAAGCTGCTACAACCAAGATTAATTTAATTGTTATGAAATTACATACGTAATGTCAAAAGTGACAAAGTGTAGATGCCAAACTTATTATGGGTAATAACAAAATTGACTGGCCAGACTGGGGTGAATCGCTTTGGCTTTGGCCACGCCACTATATCAGGTATGTATCTACATGAAAACTGTTTTACCACCTTATTTTTTTGATTTTCCAGTTTCTTCGGTATAATTTGGAAGATGGTGATTCGATGACATATGTGGTACCATAATGATCGTTGTCTTCCATAGACCACGCACACCCTCTCTTCACCACCTTCAAAATTCGCGGACTTTATATATTTAATATATTGTTTGGGAGCCCATTTGCAACATCACCAAGTGGTTTGAGATAGCAGAAGTAATTCACAATGAAAAGGATGTATTGTAAAGGGCGCCCAGATAACTTTTAACCCAAACCAGAATGCGTTTTGAGACCAACTGTGGCCATTTTGAATAACTTTGCAACTACATATATTCGATCTATGTACATACATTTTGTGGGGTAGTTAGAACTAAAACGAAACACGAGAATAATATGTTAATTGCACATGAGTTAATTTTATTATATGACTTGCGATAATTTAAACAAACAAGATACAAAAATAAAATATTATTTAATTTTGAGAACATACAATCTAAATGGTAATTTAACCTAAAAGCACATCTTCCATTTACCGAGAATAACAAACAGCTGTTCGTATTTCTCAGATAAGAGGAGGAGACATGCACGCTATTCGCTTGAAAGAAGCCTAATTTACCGACGAACCCTCTTGGAAATAGGTATAAATGCTCCCCTAAAAACGAAAGAGGCAAAGAAACTTTTTATGACTCGATTAACAGCTGAACAAATGAACTAATAATACAACCAATTTTGTTCGTTTTGACTCTAACATTTTCCTATGTATTTGAAATGTCATTGACATTCGTAGAAAGCACGTTTAAACTGTAAGGCAGACTTAGAGATTTACAACGACTGTAATTAATGAAATTTAAAATGCGGTATTATTTTATTGTTTGTTTCAAAGTGTACAAAATTTATTTCCTGCTACGCATTATTATATATGGCGAATGGGATTAGTTTTAGACATATAGGTGTCTGGCATACATATACTTGGTTGAGCTAATACATAGCGGCAAAGCACAATAGACGCCAACCGGATGTTGTATACGACTCGTTGTAGCATACATCCTCTGCATAATGGATTATATGTAGAGTGTTCGATATTAAACACATAAAGAAAGCTAGCGTGCTGAATGATTGATTTCGTCACTTTAATATTTCTAATCTATCAATAAAAAAAGACAGTTTTATATGCACGAAAGGAAAGGAAGGAGTAAAAGTTTAGAACAAAGTTTTAAAAGTAAATTTAATTTAACTGTTCCTGTTCTCGTTTATTTAATCGTTATGGAAATAAATTTTTCAGGGGCACATTCTACTTGTTTCGAAGTCTTTAAGGTTCTCATACTACACAATTTCCCGCATATTAGTATCCTAGTTCGACCTGTTACTTCTTGATATGAATATCTTGAATCTAATTGTTGGCGAAATTCACACAGTCTGACATATTGTTCGCTCCATTCGGATTAATTTGCAAAGTTGTAACCGAGGTGTTAATGCAACTTACTACCTCACTCTACTTGTATGAGATGTTAACATGCAACCTCAGTATAACAGGAACAATACAAAAGAACTGAACAAGAAAAATTCAACGCTCTTTATTATTATCTCCGTTGTTGTAGTTTACATATTTTAGATCTCACAATTAGATAATTGCTTTCTTCCTCTACACGCACACACACACATACATAAAATATACAGCTTTACCTTTCCCCACCACAACAATATCGTCGTACGGAAAGTACTTGGTCACGGTGCACCTCATTATACCAACCGTTTAAAGTCAAAATCTCTGTATCTCTGGCACCATGCTATCACTATCATTTGGATCAATCTCGACTTCCAACGCTTGCTTTCTTTAAGCGATGGTGCGACTGTATTGTGTTGTATATGTGACAGAGGAACCTTGCCGTTCAAAAACTCGACCTCCACGGCTTTATAAACGCACACAGCGTTGGGTATATCGTATGGTCTGTGTGTGTTGTAGAACGTAGTTTTTGCGTCAACGAAATCATGTAAACAAAACAGGTAGTTACGGCGTATATTAATATTAATAACGATGAATATCATGCTGTTTAGTTTGTAGACGGTATTGACTCAATTTGGGGAAAACACTGAGAAATTTACACTAATGAGGCGAAATAATTATAGAAAGAAAATAATTTATTAATAAGTTTTAATAACTCAAACAAAAAGATACGATATGATGAATATTGGAACAAAGAACAAAAGCAGATCAAACAATTGTGGTTACAAACATAAAGAAATCTAATTAGGCGTGTGATCTTATTGGATGGCCAACATGTTCTGGCATCTTGCTACCAGGAAGGAATCTGAAGTTCTGCAAATCATGTAAGTAGATATGCAAGAAGTTATTAGGCAATATGTATATCTTCCTAATGCATTTCAGGCATCTCTGATATGATTACCGTCCGGAGAATAGGCTTACTAGTCTATTTCATCGAATTCATTGACAACAATGCTTATGACATATGGATGAGCATTGTCATCCATACAAATTATTTTCAAAGCGCTTCAACATTTCATCCTACTAACAATAAGGTAAAACATTATGAATAAAATATAGTTCGATATGTCTTCCGATATTTATTCTGG
>SMLS01057015.1:0-12583 GCA_004785975.1 Popillia japonica
CAGAAAAGAGAAGCAAATAACAGCGATATTAGAAATGGTCAACAAGCATTTAATTCATATATGTCCAGATCAAAACAGTCTAGTTTTAAAAATAATTCATACTACAACAGACATTTTAACCAGAGAGGTGTACAGGGTCAGCAACCGAAAGCAGCAGAACATCATGAAAATCGAAGTAAAGAGGTGCAAAAGTGTTTTAAGTGCAATAAACCAGGTCATATTCAACGCTATTGTAGAAGCACTTTAAATTCGCAACGTGGTTTTTCAAGAAACAGTTATGGAAGTTATGCAAGAAGAACAGCTGAAAATGTAGTGGTAAATGATGCAGAGAAGAATTCATTCAATGTCAACGTTATGGCAACAACGAAAGAAGTGCAAGAGGAAGATGAAGCAGAAACGGAAGAAATTAAATGGTTATTGGATAGTGGTTGTTCAGACCACATTATAACTTCAGATAAGTATTTTTGTAAAAGTGTTAAATTAAAAAACCCTGTTAGCATTAAGGTAGGAGATGGTTTTGGATTAGAGTCAGATAGGATAAGCACTATTAATATTTATTTTAGTGTAGAAAATCAACTTATTGAAACTGAGATAAAAAATGTATATTATGTTAAGAATATGAATCAAAACTTACTAAGTGTGTCGAGTATTGTTAAACAAAATAATTCTATTGTATTCAAAAATAATTATGCTAATATTTACAATTGTAACGAAAAAGTAATTGCTATTGCTGTATTAAAGAATAAGTTATTTGAATTAATAGGAAAAGTTGTAAACAAAGATAATGTAGCTAACTCATATGTCAGTTATACAGAAATGTCAAAAAAAGAAAAATGGCACAGAATTCTCGGTCATACAAACTTTCAAGATTTAAAATGCCTGTGTAAGTCTCAGTTATTAAATGGTTTGCCCACACAAATTGAAGATGAGTTTTTGAAATGCGAAATATGCATTAAGAATAAAATGACTAATCTAAAATTTCAGAATAATAGAAGTAGAGCAAATGACATACTACAAATAATCCATACAGATGTACACGGACCCATTTCTCAAACTGGTTACAAGGGAGAAAAGTACTTTGTGTCTTTCATTGATGACTACAGTAAAATTGCTGTTGTATACTGTATTAAACAAAAATCCGAAGTTTTTGACAGATTTGTTGAATACATAAACTTTATGCGAAATCAAACAGGAAAGAGAATAAAAGAGATTCATTGTGACAATGGAAAAGAATACATTAATAAGGATTTTTATAAGCTAGCAAAAGAAGAAGGTATATATTTACGACTAGGACCACCATATACACATGAACTCAACGGAGTGGCTGAAAGGTACAACAGAACCATTATGGATCGAGCTCGTTGTTTGCTGTCCGAAGCAAATATCGACAAAAGGTATTGGCCAGAATGCATATACACTGCAGCATATATTGGAAATAGATTGTTGGCAAATACAAAAATCAAGAAAACTCCATATGAAATATTTCTGAACAAAAAGCCTGATGTAACAAATTTACGCCTTTATGGAAGCATTGCGTATGTGAGGGTTCCTGAAGAACAAAGACATTCTAAATTAAATTCAAAAGCAGTCAAAGGTATTCTAGTTGGATACTGGTTATAAGATATTAGTTGATAATAAAGTCATTATAAGTCGTAACGTCAAGTTTATAGAAAAGGATACAAAATATATTAGATTAGAAGATGACGACATAGAAGAGGATGAAGAAAAACAGGAAACCATACAGGAAACTGAAACCAACAAAGATAACGCTGAAATTAAGGAGGTAATAAATATGAAACGCTCAAAACGAGAAACGAAATTCCCAAAAAGGTTTGAAGACTATGAAGTTAATGTAAATTATGCCGATGTAGTAGTACCTACAAGTTATGAAGATAACAGCGGGGCAATAACATTAGCTAAAAACGGAAAGTTTTCAAAAAATTCCAAACACATTGATGTCAGTTATCACTTTGTTCACGATTATGAAAGAAAGAAACTGATTGATGTTCAAAAAATACATACAAATGATCAAGTTGCGGATATACTTACCAAGTCCCTAGGAAAAATTAAATTCCAAAAATTTAGAATTTTGTTAGGTTTACGGAGTGGTGCATTTCTTTGTTAAAGATAAATATAAAATCAAGGAGGTATGTTGAAATATGATGTTATATTTATGTTAAGATAATGTAGTTGTAAGTGGTAGTAACCATGGAGTTAGATATAAAAAACAAAGTTGTTGTTGTCAATTAATAATTTTTATTGTGATTGATTGTGATTAAACCATAATATAAAAAACACGTTGTTTCTTCTATAATAGAGAATATAAAACATTAACAAGTATAATAGAGTCTGCATAATCAGTACTAGGAAGGAAGAATATAAAAAGGAATAAAGATTGGATCGATGAAGAGTGTAAGGATGCAATAAAATATAAAAATTAAGCCAGGCTAGAATGGTTAAAAACGGGGCAACAAGAAGACCATGAACTTTACAACATAAAAAGGGAAAGAATGTACAAAACTAATTCAGCGCAAAAGACGATTTTGAATAGATAACCTCATGACAGAAATTGAAAACGACTGTAGCAATAATACAAGACCACGAATTACATGGCAGCAACAGTTTGTAGAAGACCTAAGAAGAATGGAGGTGAAGGAGTGGAAGAGGAAGGTCATGGACAGAGAAAAGTAGAAGGAAATAGCACAATTAGCAAGATCACACAACAACCTGACATGAATATAAAAGAGCTAAATGAAGTAACTCACCATAAGAGTTTTCAGAACTCGTAAAAGAGTGGCTACAATTATTTTTTTTTTAATTAAAAGGTGCTTGGTCCTCCTTTTACATGAATTGCAGATTGTATTCAATTCAAATTGCAAACAAGTTCTTAATTCAGAAAGTGTTTTTGGAGGAGGGAGTCGACTGCTCCGCTTGTTTTCCAGAATACCTTACAAAGGCCAAATTATATTGTAACCAGAGAGGTGAGAGGGCAACACGAAGTGCTCATTATGCAATTTCACAGGTGTAAACGAGAGCATTTTCATCTGGGAAGACTGGTCGTTTATCAGGAAACACAGTTTGCACCATCGGGTGAAGATTGACATAATCCTCTCCTGTAACACGCACAGTTGTTGCTTCCTACTTCCTGTACATCCTCATTCATTCATACTTCTCATATAATATCTGACAATGAGATAAACGGACATTTTGTGTAATTTGGCCATAATCCGCTTCAAAATCCTTCTGCCTCTATCATTCAGCTTTGACTATCGATCATTGTTGTGCTTTTTAGATGACGTTTTTCGGTGTTTCAAATATTCTGACATTACAGTCGACACTGTACTTCTCCCAACACCTAGCAGAGTTGACATTATTGCCACTGAGGCTCCTGGGCAAAGAGAGGCTCTAATTCAGTAGAGACCTACTAAATAAAGACAGGACAACCGTCAAAATGTTAGTAGGCCTGTTGACAGGTCACTGTAGACTAAATAGGCATATGTACAACATAGGCCCATCGGAAGATGCCATGTGCAGATTCTGCAAGGAGCAGGAAGAAACCCCAGTCCATGTAGTGTGCCACAGCGAAGGCCTGGCAAGGACAAGGTTTCTAATTCTGGGCACAGAGTATCTCACAGCACAGAGCTACACACAGGAGCCGCTCAAAGGCGTTAAGCTTCATAGAGAGGGCAAAGTTAGATGGCGCCTTCTAGGATTACTGGGAATCACCCCTAATCTAATCTAATCTAATCACTGGGGCTCCAACAATCGTGCCTTTTTCAGTCTCGACACAGACATATATTTCGTTTACCATTCATTCGCTAGGCGGCGCTCTTCACCGCTAGAGGCCAGTAGTATACGAGAGATTTCGTTCGAGTGGTATTTTTCACAGGTGTTCATATTATTTTGTTCAACCACTGTATATACAAAATAAAAGGCTGAAATTTTTGAATAAAATTTTGAAGAAACCTAGAACGAACCGAAATAGGGGGAGAGGGTGGGGGTCAACTTTTATTTCTCGCAATTATTTTATGTTGGAGGCAACTGGAAGATTCGTTTTCATAATTTCTTTATGAACCAAATGATAGGAAAGTATTTGGATCAATTAGAACAGCTGGAACAATTAAAAAAAAATAAATTTTGAAAAAGAAGATGCTGACCAAAGAAAACACACTTTTTCGTGAGCGGATGGGATTTTCCCCATACTCCGACAGACCTCAAGAAAATACCAACATTAAAAAACTAATTGGGACTAAAATGGAACTGCTATAGATTAGAAATTCACAATTTGAATCCAAAAGTGATCGTCTTACTGCTTCAGAATTCCTTTGAGGATTTATGCGGAAGTAGCGTTAATTCCACCTATACAACAAAAATGACAAAACCTGATTTTGACGACTATTGTTTAACAATTCAAGATATCCCAACCATGTTTTTATCGAGTAACATTAAATTTTTTTAGCATCAAATTAACAAGCGCATATAAACTTTTTAACTCGTTTTAAATTATGTTTTCCAACATCGATTGCATTTAAATTACCACGTAAATATAACACTTACACACTTTGGAATGTAAATGTTCACAATGACTAAGGCAAAAATTGTGTAGCAAGCGCACTTGTTGCTTTTAAATAAATAAAATAATTAAAACCGACTATCTCTTACGAAGTAGAAGTCAAGTGGAAAATTAACATTCGAGATTATGTTAATTACCCTATAGATGAAAAAAACTAAGTTGTATGTTGTGTGTAATGTGTATGAATATAAAAAATTGAATATAACAAGGTCTCTAAGCGATGTTTCCTATATTTTATTCCACAGAAGCATGCAAAGTTGTACTTATTGGAAGGATTACACAGGTGACCATATTGTTTGTAATTAATCATTGTTCTCCTCTTCATAATTTATTAGATATTGCTAGTTGTTTGAATAGAATCATTATTTATCGCCATTATTTATACAAAGATATCATACTTTAAGTTTAAAGTCTTATAAGTAATCTAGATAAGAAACTTTCTAGAAAACCCTGTATATTGATAAAGTGAAAGTTAAAATGATGCATATTTTAGATATTCACTCATAATATGAGTTTAATTGATGTATATTCGCATATTTTCTTTGAAATTGAAACAAAACGAGTATACTAATGTGCGCCCTACTTTTCTAATACCAGATTTAAATTCACAAGAGTTTATTTAGATATACGAGGGTAGGATGCTAATTTGTCAACCTTCAAATGGTTGGCACTGACACTAATGTAAACGATTAAGATTTATTTATTTTTTTATTATGGATACATTTAATTATACAGAGTGTTCGGATTTTTTGTGTCCTTAACATAAATTCAGTTGTAGTTCATCTAAATTGTGAAGCCAATTGAGGAGCGATCATACAAAAGCAGACATGTCCACTTTTCTACAAAATAAGGTTTTATATGATTTCCGGCTCTTTTTAATCGTTTACATCGACTGGTGAAGTCAGAATCAACCAAAACCAGATATTTTTCATGCAAATGTAAGCCTAAATATCACAAGTTCAGGCAAAACCAGACATGTCCACATCAGAAAATAAGTTTTATTGTATCGACCAAAACAGGTCATGTCCAATTGCATCTAACATCTGGACTGCACACAATATCACAAAACCAGATATATAATATCCATACAATGAATTCTATAATATTAAAAATTTGCGTTCTACTTTACCAGCTTTTCATATAGGTAGGTAACCTATATTATTATTTACTTTGTTGTTTGTTAGCTAAGTAGTGTCAAGTTTTTTATAGTAGTTGTGTGCTTACAAAGTTTTAACAACAATGAATACTACTGTCGGTTTAATTAATACAGGGAGCAGGAAGAAAAAGCCTGAAGTGTCAATACGAAATAGATTGAAAAGGCAAAGGTAAACTCAAGTTTTTATTTTTTGAGGTTACGATGCTATTTTTCTCGTTGGTTTTTAGATATTCAGATACGGATCCCAACTTGCGCCGTTTCCAACGACCTTGCAATCATAATACAAATTCTTTAAAATGCAGTTTAGTAAAAATTAGCGATATTAAAAATGCTAGGAAAAAGTTTTATGAAGAATCTGCTAAAAGTGTGCAGGACCAAAAACTGTGCCATCTTATATCAGTTGCTGAACCAAAAAGAAAGCGGCCAAGGGGTCTTGTTCAAGAGGAGAAGAGAAAACCGAGAAATTTGCAGTCAAAATACTATTTTCGTGTTAAGGGAAAAAATACAGTACAACCAGTTTGCAGAGAGTTCCTTTTAACTGCCCTTGGTATAACAAAAAATAGATTAGTACCGATTTTAAAGGCAATTCACGGGGGTGATATTCCTAAAGAAAAAAGGGGTGGTGACAGATATGGTAAAAAATTTTTTGAAATTAAAGAAAAAATTAGGGAATTTTTGAAAAATTTACCAGCAAGCGAAAGCCATTACAATCGGAAAAAGTCATGCAGAGTTTACATTTCGAGTGAACTGAATCTTGCAGTATTATCCAAAATGTATAATTCAAAAAATCCTGAGTATAAGTCGTCATTATCAATGTTTAAAAGAATTTTTTACAACGAATTTAACATTGGTTTCTCGTCCCCAGCATCGGATGTTTGTGGTACTTGCATTAATCTAAAAAATGCAATAAAACAAAAAGATGGAGATAAAGAATTATTTATATCGAAACTTAAGGTTCATCGAATTCGAGCAAACACCTTTTATAAATTATTGAAGGAAAATCCTCCAAAAAGCTTATCATTCTGTTTTGACTTACAGCAAATACATCCATTACCCAAGACGCCCGTACAAGACGCTTTTTATTTACGTCAAATTAGTTTCTACACTTTTTGTTGTGTCGATGTTAATGCGAAAAAACCTTTTTTTTACACTTGGACTGAAGACCAGGCCAGTCGCGGTTCAACGGAAATTGGCTCAGCTTTGTTGGCGCACCTTAGGTCTCTAGATTTTGAAAATATAGAACTTTTAAGGTTATTTTGTGATGGCTGTGGTGGCCAGAACAAGAACGCCCACATTGTTCATATTTTGGCATTATGGCTTAGAACTGAGGCTCCAGCTAGTGTCACTGATTTGATTTTGCATTTTCCTGTTAGAGGTCACTCTTACTTGCCAGCTGACCGTGTTTTCGGCCGCGCGGAGAAAATTTTGACGAAACATAATGTCATTATTACCCCTAAAGAATATAACAGATTCTATAACCAAGTTGGGCAAGTTCGCAAATTAGGTGTAGATTACCAGCTATACGATATCAAAAATCTGTTGGAAACTTACAATAAAATTGTTGGAATTAAAGATTTAAAAAGAATTTTTCTCAAGAAATTTAATTCTAAAAATGGAGTTACGGTAAAACTTAAAGGAAGTGCTTTCTTTAAATTCGACGATAATGAGCCTTTTGTTTCCATTGTTAAAAGAGGTCGCAATGAAAAAAGATGCAGTCTAAACATTCTACCACTTGGAAATCGCATATCTTCCGAAAAGAAAAATAATGTGAAAACTCTCTTGGCCAAGCAATTCAATTACGACGATGTACAATGGGAAAATCTTCCAGAACTGATTTTTTATAAGAACATTTTGTTTGAAGAAGCCCCACATGGCGAAGAAGATGTACAAAATGATGAAGTTGAAGATACTTCATGTGACTGCTTAGAGGATGACCTTGCAATTCATATCTAAATTTTGTATTTTTTTTTACAGAAAATTATTGTCAATTCTGTATATTATAATAAAACTTTTAATAAATAAAAAAATATATTTATTTTACATAATACGACAAAGTAACAGATTCCAACAAAAAAATCATATTAGTTTCACCTTCAAGTTCACGCAAAACCAGACATGTCCTTTTGTTTTTTCGTGTTTTTTCGACAACCATATTTTTTTTTTTAATAGGAATGACATTGTCGGATCCATAAATTTAGCAGTCTATTGTCATGTAAGTTTCATAATTTTATCTTGATGGGCCTATGACAAAATAGTTTTTTGCGTTTATCTCAAAACCACTTTATGTGGACATGTCTGCTTTTGAATGAACGCTCCTCAATTGCTATAAACTTTATTCTTCAAATAAGCAAACAGGTAGAAATCTAGAGGAGTCAAACCAGATGAATTTTCTGGTCAGCTTGTTAAATATATGACAATGTTGCGTAAAACAAATATATAGCAATCTAATGTAAGTTTGTTGATAGTAACTGTCATAATAATAGTTGTGTAGAATCTGGATCAAATATTGATGAAAGTGATAGTGTGCCATCCATTACTGTCACTGCCATCCAAATTTGACTGCTCTCGAAACCGTATCAGCTGTCAAAATAGATTTTGTCAAGTCTCGATTATTAGATGAAGAAATCAAAGCAAATTGAAGAATAGCGACCTAACTCCGATTTTCGTAATTTTTGGTATAACGTATCCTTAGGTCCTAAAACTAAAGAAAATGGTAAAAGTTTAGCGCGGACGCACCTATTTTCGCCAGGAAAAAATAATAAAAGTATCGTTATTTTGACGTTCGATCGGACATTTTAAGTAAAGTGCTGCCCTCTGCAGGACATTATTCAATATTCACCACTGGTTTTGCGCATGCGCAACTTATTCATTTTTATCGATTTTTGTTAATTAGACGCCATTAGACGCCGTTGTGACCAGTGTTTTAACATTCTCCAACCATTACGAGCGTTCGTTCCGTTAATTTTTGATTTTTTGTTCTGCGTTTCTTCAATTTATATTTGATTTATATTATGGCTGCCGCATAAACTTCAACCGCTGCTCCAACCACTCCGGTAAGTTTAATATGATACCATATTTGACTTTTCATGTTTTTAGATCATGAGCTTTATGGACCTCGTCCGGATCACCGATAAGATCGATGAATTGCCACAACAGTTGCAACGTTGAGCCTCTATCCCCACTGAAGGGGGTTACAAGTGCCCAACGTGTGGCAATTCATTGAGATTGGAGAGGTTCCAAGGTAGGTAAGCCGCCAGATAGATATTTTAGACCTACATACTTATTTTAATTATTTTAAATTTTAGTATCGATGGTTCGGTGTGGAAGTGTTACCAGAAAATTTCCTTCCGGAAGCAAACTCGACGTGTATGTGAAACGCGAGTTGCATTAAGAACGGGGACATTTTTTGCGCGATCTACACTATCCCTACAGCAGATTTTAGGCTTCATTAATTTGTGGGTTCGATGTCTTCGCCAAACATTCATTTGCTAGGAACGGAAGCTCAGTCAAAGAACAGCTGTTGATGGGGCTTCATTTTGTCGGGAGGTTTGTTTCGAGTATTTCATGTACAGACCCACAAAATTAGGTGGCCCACGAATCGTCGTCGAGATAGACGAGTCCAAATTTGGACGTAGAAAGTATCATGTCGCTAAATCTAAACAGGAAGGTAAAAATGAAGAAAAATTAGAAGATAATGAGGTCAGTTTCCATGTCAGTGCCAGCAACAATACGAAGAGATGCTATATCTGCGAAAGTCCGAATCACTTTCAAACTCGACTCCCGAAAGGACAAGAAGGAAGAAGTAGAGGTACGTTTAGGAGAAATTACAGAAGTCGAGGAAGTAGCCAAAGTTATAGAGCAAGTGGCAGAGGAATAAATACAAAGGAAACAACAAACATGATAGAAGAACGGATAGCTCTATATGCAGCCAATATATATAGTGAAACCCAAGCTACGGTTTCATTTGTATTAGATTCGGGAGCTAGTAATCATTTCGTGAGGGAAGATTTTAGGAAAATACATGGACAATATCAAGATATTGTCAAACCCTGTGTCCGTATACATTGCAAATGTGGAAATATTGAAAACAAATAAATTAGGAATACTAACAGCTAGATGCCAAGGTCAAATAGTAAATATTGAAGCTCTCATTGTACCAAAAATCAAACACAACTTGATATCAGCATCAAAAATGACCTCAAAAGGGCGTAAAATAATAGTTGAAAAGAGAAAAATGAAGACTATCATGCGATCATAGATGAACCAATATGGCATAAAAGGCTAGGACATGCTGCGAAAGATGCTCTGACTCAACTTGGTCTAAACATGTCAGGAAAAATATGCTCAACGTGTGTAGAAGGGAAAACAATAAGATCCTCTTTTGCTAAAAATTCAAAAGGAGCCACAAAAATTGGTGAATTAATCCACAGCGATATTTGTGGACCAATAACTCCCTGCACTATAATGGAGCAAGATATTTACAAGTGATTTTAGACCACTACTGACACTTTATAGTAGTTAACGTTTTGAAAAATAAAAATGAAAATGAAGCCGAAAGTAAGCAAGGAGAGAAAGTGAGCAAAGCGCAAATGAAAGCGAAGACTGCAATTTTCCAATGACAGTAACAACTAGATCCGGGAGAAGTGTGGTAAAACCGAAAAATCTAAATGACTACGAGATTTATGAAGCCTATTGTTTGCTATCAACTACGAACCAAGAACTCAAATGTTTTGAAGAGGCTTGGAAAACAGAAGAAGGTCGTCAAGCTATTGAAAATGAATTAAGCTCACAAGGATTACATATCTGGATTACATAGCAGAATTAGAAGGACAACAAAATGTTACAAGTTAGATAATGGGGGAGATTTCTTCAAATAATTTTCGGCAATTTTGTAGACAAAATGGAATTCGACTGGAGTACACCATGCCGTACAGTCTTCAGATGAATGGAAGATCTGAAAGATTAAATCGAACCTTACTAAACATGATACGCACGAAAATTATAGATTCCGGTATACCTAAAAATCATTGGGGCGAAGCATTAAAATGTTCCGCATATGAACTGAACAGAACTCCCAACTGCTGTACTAAAACGAGGTCAAGCACCATCAAACATTTGGCATGGGAGAAATGACTTGAGCAAGTTGAGATTATTTGGTTGTAGAGCATGGTACACCATATTACCAAAGGGAAATAAATGAGAACCCAAAGCAAAAAGGGCCATTTTTGTAGGATACTGTGGAGGTGGTTATAGATTATACTCACAAGAAGACCAGAGATGTACGTTTTGATGAAACGAATATGGGATTTAAAGAAAATATACAGAAGGAAGAAAAGTTTACGTCTGAGGACGACAGTAATAATGACGAAAGAGAAGTTACAGAAAGTAGCAAGGAGAATGAAACAGAAAATCAAAACGAAAATAATGAACAAAGAGAAAGTGAGCAAAGTGCAAATGAAAGCGAAGACTGCAATTTTCCAATGGCAGTAACAACTAGATCCGGGAGAAGTGTGGTAAAACCGAAAAATCTAAACAACTACGAGATTTATGAAGCCTATTGTTTGCTATCAACTACGAACCAAGAACCCAAATGTTTTGAAGAGGCTTGGAAAACAGAAGAAGGGCGTCAAGCTATTGAAAATGAATTAAGCTCACACGCATAAAGGATGATGGAACAAAGAAAGCACGTCTAGTTGCTAAAGGTTTCCAAATACCCAATAATGAAGAGGAATATAGTTATGCAAAAACTCTAAAACTCTTAACACTCTAATCTACATTCATAAGGCAATATAGAAGGAAAGTTCTTAGGACTGACAATATGGATAGACAGACTGGATCAAAATTACGAGTGATGGCATAGTGATGGTGAGATATGGATGAGACGAACGAACCAAGACTTTATGGAGAAGCAAATGTAGTGGGAATGGTGAAGGCTCAAAGGCTGAGATGGATGAGATATATGCAAAAAAACGGTGGAATCATAGCAATAATGGCAAGAACAGTTGGGGAAAGAGGAGGAAAGGACCACCTACAGAACAGAAAAAGGATGAATGTATACGATGTTAGGGTGTCCGATTCCTTTCAGCAAGTGACCGATATCGGCAGGCCCCAGATTAGGTAATTTCATGTGGTCCTATGTGCAGGGTCCCTGAGTTGAATAGTGCAGAGCAGTTTGAACGTAGATGGTTGGATGTTTCATCTTATTCCCCACAAAATCTGCATTCAGTATCTTTCGTTATTCCATACCTACTTAGGTGTTCGTTCAGTTTGTAATGGCCTGAGAGGATTACTGCCAATATACAAATATTGACAGACCATCTTGGAGCTGATAATATTGGAGTTCAGCACTATGATGGCAGCTCCACTATCAGACATTATGATGATTTCTTGCTTTTCATAGATTCTGTCAATGTGGAACTGGATGCATCTTTCAATGGCATGTATTTCCGCCCTATTCCAGTTCTCTCTGCTGTCTTGTGTACCATTCGATGGCGTTGCTATTGAGTTTCGAGATGGGTGTTTGTATCCCATTCACTCTTGCTGC
The DNA here is from genome assembly GCA_004785975.1 of Popillia japonica. NCBI lineage: Eukaryota > Metazoa > Arthropoda > Insecta > Coleoptera > Scarabaeidae > Popillia > Popillia japonica. The sequence goes on from SMLS01057015.1 coordinate 12,274, forward strand.
TAAACTTTGTTGTAAATCATTTCACAAAGCTGAACTTTCTTGGCAAATCGTCTGGGGGCGTCTCTTAAGTTTCCTCGACTTCAGGAGGCTGAGGTGACTGCCTAACCAATCCTTCCCCAATCATTCTGTGTGTGGTCCTTTTGGCTGTGTTTTCCACCAAAATATGGAGGTTTAATACCACTTCACTAGCTGCTACGGGACAGGTCTGACCCGGGTTCTGTCCCCAGTTATGCACCCACTTGCTAATCTTTGCACTTTGGCGAGATTAGCCCTCGCAATGACCCGATTAGTTCTTTTGCTTCAAACCACT
>ML216985.1:3391-26493 GCA_004785975.1 Popillia japonica
AAATATAAAAAATATAACAAAATGTACCAAAAAGTGTTGTACAGTATCAACTATTTGTCTGGCAGATCTGGTTTTTAAACAATCAATAAAAGCTGTTGAATTTTGAAATTCACATCCTACAAGGGAACCTAATCTTTTAGCTTTTTCGAAGGAATTTTCCACTAAAACCCAATTATTTAATGCAGTACCACTTTGGATAATCCCACGATGAAATAAACCTTAGAAAGAACATATCTGTATTCTGTATCTGTTTTCAGTTTAAACACGAATATTAATACCTTGGGACAAAGGAGATATATAGTGAATGTGTGCACTAGCTCCCCCTGCCGACATTCCTGTTAATGTAATGGATTCCGGATTGCCCCCAAAATATCGAATGTTTTCTTTTATCCATTTGAGAGCTAATAATTGATCTTTTAAACCATTATTACCGGGTAACACTGTATCTTCCGTTGATAGGAATCCTGAAATCTTAGAAGTTTGCAACACATTGTTGTAATAAATCCTCCCTATTTTCTCACCTAACGGTCCTAATCTATAGTTCAGAGAAACATAGATAACATCTCTGTCTAGAATGTATTTATGCCCGTACATTGCGCCAGAACCAAACATGAATGCGCCGCCGTGTATGTAAACTATCACATCATAAATCTTTGTTTTATTCATTCCAGGAGTATACACATTTATGTATAAACAATCTTCATCGCCTTAAATTTGCTTATTGCATAATTGTAAGCGTTTATTGAGCACCTTACCTATTACAAAATCTTCATTGGGTTCCGTATAATGATTGTATTGAATGCATTTGTATTCCACCTTTGCTTTCCAAACTCCTACCCATGGTTTTATAGGCTGCGGTTCCTATTTTGAGAACCAAATAATTTTTGTTATATTCGATCGGTGCTATATATGTACTACCTTGGTCTCTATACTCTAATATGCGAATAACAAGATTAGGAGTGTAATTTGGCTTACCTCAAATCTATATTTTCCTACAGGTGGTACTGCGTATGGTATACCATCGAAAGCTGCATAAGTTCTGTTATTTACAGTTTTTGTCCAGTAGCCTTCAATTATTCCTAAAGGTGTCGTTACAATCGGATTTCCAATTGCAACTATATGTATTTTATTGCAAATAAGAGAAAAGAAGATAAAATTATAGTTTTTAATAAATAGTTAACTTACAGCATATTACAAAATGGGTCTGTAATATTATTGTTACTATTATTGATTTCTGCAACATGGTTCGTTTGCTGTTTATTGGATAATGTATTTGTTATGTTTATAGGTCTTATCTCTGTTTCAGTAAAAATTAATCAGAAATCAAGAAATACATCAACATTTTTATCAGTGTTTTAACTTCTGACCTAGTTTCCCAAGTAAATGTGAATAGACAATGAAATAGTCAACAGTACTTTGATTTATATAAATATATAATTTATTAACAATTTAGCAGAACAAAGTAAGTGAAATATCTCATGCTTTTACGAGTACTAATATTAATATTAAATTAATGAATATATAGGTAATTAAATGAAATTTATTAATAATTTTTCATTGATCTCGTCAACCAAATCTCATTGGCTTCATAGTTTTAATAATAAAAAAAAACTGTATTTTTATAAACATGTAACTAATCGTACCTAATTTGTAGTTTATGTATATGAATTACAAATTATCTTGGAAGCAAAGATCGTGGTGGACTTGGGAGAGTATTTTTCATCTTATTTCTCGGATACTGTCACGATCAGGGTTAGTGAGGTACACCAATCTAGCCAAGACCAATGTGCGTGGTGAAGAGCCACATCCTACACGAGGTGCTTCTGTTCTATGCAAAACACATTGGATCTAGACTTGCCTGTCGATAAACTGGCCTGTTATCTTTGCATGTACCCGGCAAGGTAGCAGTTTTATTCACATATCTCCCGTTACCTTTTTATCCAAACTCCTTTCTTGCAATTGGGCGGTTGCGAACCTTTTTATTCCTTAGGCCTTCTCAGCTCGGCTGTCGTGTCGTGGCTTAGAGCTTGCACATGAGATAAACGATGCCGATGGTAGATTTTTTCGGAAATCTTCATCGTCAGAACCAGGCCTTTCTGATGTGAAACTCACATCAGAGGGTTGGGGGGTCTTGGCTTAATTGCCTGGACCAAGAGGAGACAACCTCACAAAAAACCTAAATCCTAAGGTTATGGTCGAGCCGATGGGATGCGTGGCTGAATAGAAGATCAGTCATTATCGATCAGCCCTTGGGGCACCTGGCGCACCCCATTGTATAAATGCCTTACCCCTGTAATGCAGGGCTCTGCAGTGGGCGGACGATTTATTCCCTGCTACTCGTGGGATTATCATGGAAACCAAAGCACAAAATACAAACAAACGAATATATGTTAGAGACTTTCGAGAAAACCCAGAACATTTCAAATCTAAAACTTCCGGCGCAGCCCGTCGAAAGCGTAAACTATTAAAACTACAGGCTGTGAGCAGCAGAAGTTTAGGGCGACCTTCTGGGTTGGCTGAGGAAGACGGACGCTTTCGGCGCCCTTATACCGAGGCTGATACGGACGGGAGTTCTAGACGACCGTCTAACACGACTGAGACGATGGGAAACTTTAGACGTCCCATTACTGAGGCTGAGAGAGGCAGGAATTTTAGGCGATCGTCTTACGAGACTGATACGGTGGGAAGCTTGAGGCGTTCATCTTCTGATGCTATTGCAAGCGGAAGCTTTACACGACCATCTGACATGACTGAAATAAATAGAAGCCTTAGGTCTCCCTTTACTGATACCGTTACGTGTGGGAGTTCTAGACAATCATGTTACATGACTGAGACGATGGGAAGCTTTAGGCGTCCCTTTACTGAAGCTGTTCCAGGTGGGAGCTTTAGGCGATCGTCTAATGAAACTGAGAGAGAGGGAAGCGGTAGGCATTCATCTTCTGAGGCTCTTGCCAGCGGAAGCTTTAAACGACCATCTGATATGACTGAAATAACTAGAAACGTTAGGCCTTCCTTTACTGATGTTGTTGCGGGCGGGAGTTTTAGGCGACCGTCTGACGATACTGAGATGATGGAAAGCCTTAGGCGTCCATCTATGGAACGATTGTCTGACATGACTGGGATGGGAAGTATTAGACGTCCCTTTACTGAGGCTATTTTCGGCTTCAGCTTTAGGCGACCATCTAACGAGGAGACGGCAGGAAGCTTTAGGGTTCCATCTTCTGAGACTGTTGCAAGCGGAAGCTTTAAAAGACCATCTGATATGACTGAGATGATTGGAAGCCTTAGGCGTCCCTTTACTGAGGCTATTGCGGGCGGCAGTTTTAGGCGTCCGTCTGACGATACTGAGACGATTGAAAGCCTTAGGCGTCCCTTTACTGAGACTATTACGAGTGGAAGCTTTAATCGAACGTCTGACGATAATAAGACGGTGGAGAGGTTTAGCCGTCCATCTTCTGAAGCTGTTGCAAGGGGAAGCATGAGACGACCGATTGACATGACTGAGGTAATGGAAAGCTGTACGCGTCCTTTTACTGAGACTATTATGAGTGAGAGCTATAAACGACCGTCTGACATGGCTGAGGAAAAGAGTAGCCATAAGCTGCCCTTTACCGAAGCTGCTACTGAATGGAGTGCTAAACAATCTTCTGAACCTGCTCAAAACTATAAAAGACTAAAGACTGAGACTCAAAAAACACACCAGTCCGATAATTCTACTCAGAATAAACCTTCCCGGAAACCTCGGGCGAGTACTTCGACAACTACAAAAAGTTACAAGAACAAAACGACTGCCTTTCAGATGGCCATTATTCACGAAAACTCCGAAGTCAATTTAACTGAGGAGGAGACCGAAAAAATTAAAAATTGGATCCTACAAAAAATAGACAGAATTGAGGAAAGTGGGATGTGTCCACGATTTACAAACTGTAAATACCGTTTGGGAGCGCTGCACATCACCTGCTCTGACGAACTTACTAGGGATTGGCTGGGACAATTAGTAATGCAAGAAGATCCGGGGATTGGGGCTAAAATTAAATATATCCCAGTACAGAAAATTGCGAAACCTATCCGGGCTCTGTTTTGGGTGACTGATCTAACATCCGAACCATCACAGATATTAAATCGCATAGGTAAGCAAAACCCAGGCATCTCAACCGACGCGTGGGAGGTTGTTGACTGGAAGAAGGTTTCCAAGGCACGGCAATTGATTGTTCGTATGGACCAAAATTCTTGGGATAAGTTGGGAGATATCTGTAGCTACAAGCCGTACTTCAATTTTAAGCGACTACGCCTTAGGCCTCTAGGAAAGAAAAAGTTCGCGAAAGAAGAAACACAGACGCGTAATATCACCAAGACGGATGTAAAGAACATTACTGCTCCGTCTACTCCTTAGTATCTATAAGGTAAGTTAAATTACGATCGTTGTATACATTCATAGCTCAATACTTTTCTTACTCAATGCAAGGCCACTATTTAATCTTACCAATGGACATTCTATTAGTAAAAGTAATGTAGAAATACGCTCACACATTTCTTATTTCAACGTAAAAAATCACTAATCATCAAAATTGAAATATGACTATTGGTTCCAGAGAACTTGTGAACGGCGGATAAGGAAGAACAGCGAAACGATTTAATACTTATTCGCTCCATTTTTAAGCGACTTACTCGATATATGCCTACAAAGTCAACCGTTGAGAAAGAATAATGAAGGTCCTAGCCTGGAGTACAAGTTGAGTGATGAGATTTGGCGTTATAGACTACACTGTCATAAGAACAAGTGTTGCTTTCGATAGTTCAACTACTACTACTTAGAGGGTGATCTTTTAGTATTCTATTTACATTGTTCATTACTATATATTACATAATAGTATGTAAATGTTTTTGGTAACATCAGGTGGTAACTAATGTATATCTCAAATTTTAAATTCGACAAATTGGAAAGATGTATAGTGTATACAAACCGTATTGCGGGCAAAATTAGATAAGTTTGTAGTAATTCTACAGTAGACTGCACTGCACTGGATTTAATACGCGTGCTCGAACAATTCTCATGCTGAGCAAGTGCTTTAATTCGAAAAAGTATCTTTCTCATAATAAATTTTACAGGTAACGAGAAGAATTTTAGAAATTTGATGTAAATGTAAATTCGTGTTTAACAAACATAAATAATTAAAATTAAGTAATCTTAAGATTAGTTTTGCTTTGTACATGGATGTCCATTTTTTCTTAAATCAATAGTATCAGCAATATAACTGTTTACCATCTGAGCTACTAATCAGACAATTATGTTTTTGTTTAAAATTGACGTGAGAATAAAATAACGAATTAGTCCATTTTAAATTTTACCTTCCTGCAATTTGTGAAGGGGAAACATTAGTTTCAAATATGAGTTGATATTTTTCTGAAGATGGACATATTTTATACTCACATTTGAAAAATATTCTTGAAGTATATGTTTAAATGCACGTTTTGTTTATTACGTTGCTAAATATATGTCAGTTACGGATTTAAAATGCTAATAAAGTGCTATACTACGATAATGTGTTATACGCTATATCACCAAAAATAACATACAGACTGAAACCCTTTTATGTTTTTACATTATAAAGCGAAAAGCAAAAAAAAATGTCAACTGTATACCAACTGCTCTTGAATTCCTATGTTAATATTCAGTAATTACGCAATGTAGTGTTACGTTCTGATAGTTCAGACATTCAGCAGAAAAATTTCACCATACTTAATTCAAAAATTAAAATTTAATATTCAAAAGCGAATAAATAAAAAAATCATACGCTAGTTATGCAAAGTTTAGGCTAAGTGAAGAAGCTAAATTTTGATCTTCATAAAGATCAATATTGTACCTCATGTTTTGCACGGTAGCTATGTAGATGGTGAAAGCTGTAGGGCGATGTTAGGGAATGACTTATTGTTATCAAATTAGCCATTTAAAGCGTTCAACCATCTTATCCTACTTTTGTTTCATGTCAGAAACATCGTCTAACATTCTTCAAACTGTGGTAATCATGACTATCATTATATTACACGGACGGCTGTGACAATGTAGATGGTTCTTCGTCAGTTTTGAACGCATTGAATTTTGACAAGGTGTACTCTCTCTTTCCAAAAGTATTACTTTGTATTTCTAATATGATCGTGTAAAAATGTACTTGAAATGCGCAACAAAGTCTAATCTTTTGTTATCAGCAAGCATATCTTTGATACTAACTACTGCGTATATCAACGTTTCGTCTAATTTGCTGCAATTAGTACATATTCCTTTTAGATATTTTTTATTAAACATTTTACGAACCTTTTGCTGTGTCCTTTAAGTTCAATTTATATTCATTCTGTTAATTTTATGCGATCATCACGTTACAACAGTAGAAATAAAACAAGAAATGTTAACTTATTATGTCAATATAGTCTATGCATATGTCTCAATTGGAATACCTGTGATGTAATAACCATATCATTTTTAATTAATCAAAGTACCACGATAATAAACTGTAAACAAGAACTTTTCACCAGTATGTCAACCAATGCTATATCATTTTGAACTAATAATTAAAATTATTATTTATACAGAAACCTGTACAACAGGATTAATCTATTGGAGGAATTGTTTCACTAAATGCATCTTTTTCATAAAATAAAATGATAGGATATTTAGCGTTTATAGAGAAGGTTTACAAATCTGATATTAGTAATTATAAATTTGTTTATATTACATAGTTTTTGGGATTTTGTGTTTCTACGGCTTTCTTGGTGTATTTATTGACCTACAATGTCCCCTACTCGGTTGAATGTGGGCAGTATGTTTTAAAAACGTAATGAGTTCACTCTTTCTAAATATTAAAACAACAGATACATTAAAATCAAATATATTTTATACACAAGTTTAAATATAAATTACATTATGTTAGGCATAAATTATAGTTTTCGTTCCTTTTATTACAAAACAGAATGCATTCATAAATAATACGGCAAAAAGAAATTACATACGATACAATATCGAACTTAATGTTAAAAACTAAATCTAAACAGGATTTGACAGAAAGAATACATTAATTAATATATTACATGTTGTCATGACTAATTGCTCTCTTCCTTATTATATTCCGGTTATAGAAATAAATAATGGAATACTATTGTAATATTAAAATGAAATACAAAAGATTGGAATATAATAGGGAATGAAACCCGCTTAAACTAAACAAGAAAAAGGAAATTTATACAGGATGACTCATAATATATATCAATCGTATTTAATAGTAGAATAAAATTTATTGTAAAATCTTAAAAAGGTTAAATATACGTTTCGGGGTTGTAGACGGGGGAATTCTTTTAATTGTTGGATGCTGTAATCATCCACGTTCTATCACCCTGTATACATATATTGGTGTACATCACAATACAAGATGGTTATTACAAATAGGATTTATTTTTGTTTTTTTTTATTTTTCTTATTTCTACGCTAACGTGATGTTATCATATATTATATATAAATTAAATACTTTGTTTTTTTATTTCGTAAACGTACAAATGTATAGAGTGTTTTACACATTTAAAATCTATTCTAAAGTTAAAATTCTTGTTAAGTCAAGAGACTTGCCGCTATTCACAATACTAACAATCTGAGAGGTGTCATGATTATGTCAGCTTTTTCATTTTAATACATTTTTCTTGTCAATTCAGTTTCGCAATAGTAAACGTTTTTCCTCTATATTACATGGCGTGGTAGTTTTACTATTATGTGTAAGTCTGTTAAACGAGTAGTTATTGATTGTTTGGTGTTGTCTTCGATATTTAGAAGAAATAATAGTTAGATTTTGAATATGAATATTACAAATAATAAAAACAAAGAGAACTCTTAACGAAGACTCTTGAGGTATACCGTTGATATTATGAAAATTAATTTTAGATAAACTATTTTGAAAATCAGTTAAAACACAAACATCCAATAAGTCTAAAGCATAAAATTCCATATACAATTCACATTCGATTTGTTACATTTTCTATACTCTGTTGGTTAGTAGAACAACAATACTGATCTAAATATCATTTATGTAATACAAGTTATCCTTTTCTTTTTTTATTCGCGCTATCATTTTGTTATATACATATATAATATATAAAAAAGTTAATTTTAATATCACGATCATGCATAATGGTTTAGGGGTAGGTATTTGTCTTCCATATTTTGGGTTACATTGCTTATTTTATTTAAGTTTAGCTTTCGTTTCTCATCTGAAATTCAGAAAAAGTTTATTTGAATCTATTTAATCTTCTATTGAAAAAAATGAGACAGTCCAATTCCGCATGCTATATGTATTACAATAAAGTAGGCCTTTATAGTGCAAATAACTTTCTTTATTTGAACTGTAATTTGTTCCAAAGCAAAAGGATCTGATCGTGGGCATTTAGGATTTCAAATATGTACTAAATGGATTATATTCAGTGTGTTGATTTGAATATACATGTTGTCATCATAAAATTTATTGCTCGCGTAAATGTATTAGCATTCAAGTCTTTCAGACCAGTTAATGTCGGTAACAGAATATTTTATTGTCGTAATAAATGCAGAGAGAAGTTTGTAAGTATAACTGTCGAATACACGAACTAGGCCCAAAAATGATCCAGAATTCTAAAAAGACTCCTTAAAAAAACCATATTTCTTGCTCCTCACATATACATACAAAAAAAAAAAGAATTGATAGGTAAATGAATTCGTACTAAATAAAGTAGGTAATAACAATAATTTTGTCAGGTGTTTAACTGTACCTACGCATTGAATTATAATTATCCACTTGTATTACTTCATAGTCTTTGCAACGATTACTACCTACAATCGTTGCTTTATTTTTTTATTCATCATGAACTATGAGCCAAATACTAATTTGATCTCTTCCAGCTTTGGAACATATCACAAATGTAAGTTTTCTATAACACCTACCACCAGTGCAATACCTCCATGTGCATATGCATCCGTTGCTTAATCCACAACACGACCAAATAAGTAAAAGTCGTTATTGTTACGAAGTACAGAAAAGCGGATAGGATGCAATACGATTCATGTTTACTCCTTTGAGCTTGGGCAACCTTATTGCTGTACATTTCTGGGCTTTCGTAGCTTTCCATTACTACTTCATCATGGTAATTGTTGTAAGATTGTTGCTTAACGTGGTTTCTACTATCGATGTGGTGTTGTGGTTGTTGTTTGGTGTAAGTATCGTTCTCGACGTAAAAGGTGAGTTTGTACGGTTCGTTTCGGGTGGGGGTCGACGCAGACGGTTTAAAATTAAGTATATGTTGGTTGACTTCGACGGTCATGGCGGCCTGTTGTGGTTCCATGCCGTCGTCGGTATTCACAGTCTCTTGTTCCTCGAGAGAATGTGTGTTAGGATTGTGAGTAGCGGCATTTATCAGTCAGTAACATTTCTTCGTGCAGGAACACTTTCGTACGATATCGATGTCTTTGGTGTAGCGGGTACCATCACTACATATTAGCCTGACCTGAAATGAGATCATAATGAGATTATAAAACATAACCACAGTGAATTTTAATGCTATCACTGGTTATATAAACAGAGTGAGCTACTCAGACTTATTTTTTATGATAATGAGCACGATTACGCTATCTTTAACTTATTTTAACCTTGCAATGAAGCAAGAAAAAAGCAAAATTACGTTTCTTACCTTTCTCCTTTTACTTTTTCGGGCGTGACAACAACTTGTGCCGCATCCGCCGACACATTTAGCCATTTTGAGGGGTTTTCGAGAACGGCACGTATTCTCCGAGTAATACTCTCTTACTTGTTCTTTTCGACAAGTAGGAACTGCAAAAAAAGTATATCAAATGTACATAAATTCGTAGTGCAGTTTAAATATCTTAATACTACTCTTAAGAGGTCTGTTTATCGGTATTCGCTTAAGGTAATAATTTCTAGTTTTTTTTCTTTCGTGATAAGTGCCGATGCAGCAGCTTCCTAAGCTGTACTACTTTTCAAGACTACCTTTACTGTTCTTGCCGTATAAATGATATGAGTAAATGCGTTTCCATTTTTTGTTAATTATGTCTCAAAAACGAAATGGTAGCTCTACCGATTTAGCGAGATGACCCATGAGCAGCCAAGTCAGCCATTCTGACCTGCGGTTATCGCGCTATAGCTTCAGTATATCTATACTGAATTAGAAAAATAACAGTAACGTCAACTATTAAAACGCATTACCTATTATGATTTTTACAAGTTTAATTCGCTTTTATATACAGGATTTCCACGGCCGAGTGGGACATAGGGAGATTTATGTATTCTCGCTTTTCGGTAAATATTATCTCCCTAATACTATTTCATCCAAATAAATTTAAGTAATAATAATAATAATTCATGCCTTAGCATCCCCCAACAGCTTGCGCCAATTACAGGGGGCATCGGCTGGCCATGAGTTATTATTACGCCTGCGGCTGTAGACCGACTTAAGATGTTATCTTTCCGCAGTTGCCGTGGAATTTGGGAAACACAGAAAACCAAATTCAGAAAGAACGCACCGGATTCGAACCCGGTACCCCCAGACTGTGAAGCGAGCGCGCTAGGCACTGCGCTACACAGCCAGAGTGCCGCATATTATAGCTGGATTAACAATGAACATTTCTACAATCGTAGTACAAAGAAAGTCAGTTTAATAAAGCCATAAAATTATTATTTTTAAATCTATTGCACGTGAATTCCTAATAATGATTTTGACAGGTGCAATAGCTTTAAAAATAATAATTTTCTGGCTTTAGAAAATTGAGTTTCTTCGTACTATGATTGTGTAAATGTTCATTGTTAGCCCAGTTATAATATGCGCCACTAAAATATGGATAAAGTAGTATTAGGGAGATATTCACCGAAAATTAGGGAGATAATATTCACCGAAAACCGGTTTATGTATTCTCGCTATGTCCCGCTCGGTCGTGGAAACCCTGTATATGACAATGTTTTGAGTAAAAAGTGGTAGACAGACCTTTTAACATGCAAAATGAATATATATTATTGTGCTAACTTAATATAAGCACTCCAAATTTACACTAATTGAAAACTTTCATGTAATAGCAAAATTACTAGAAGACAAGCATATTTAAGCAGCGTTATTACAATTATCTAGCGTCAACAAAATAAGCAGGTATGTATGCTTACTATAGTAAAGCAATGACACCAAAATCAAAAGTAACAGTATTCTGTTTCATTGATTGCAACTGATTTAATCGATTTATTGCAAAATTTTTACTAATACTTACAAAACGAATTTGATACTTGAGGCTGTACATTAAATCAATCAAAACAATTCTTTTACCTTTCACTTTACTGACACAACGACTACCATGCCTAGTAATGAAAGGTTAGTACCTATTCGTACAAATACTTACACTCTTCCTCACCTTGCTCGCAGAATTTTCCCCTAAACCCAGGTCTACACTTGCACATATATTCACCATCTCGAGTTGCTACACACTTACTGTCATGCTTGCACTGGTTTGTTTCGCACGGATCAGCGGGCACTATGGGATCTTCAATCATCTCGTCCATTTCGTCGTCTTGTTCATCTATATCTTTATCGGCATCCATCAAAGTACAGCCCGGGGTTACTTTATGTTGCACGGCAGCATTATTGAAGTCCACTTGCTTGTGGTTGATCCACACTTCTTTCATACAACCTATTAATTATGAAAATTAATTTCTATATCTTTGTTAAAGGCGAACAAAAGTTGCAAGAGAAACGTAATAATTCCATGATAAAGAATTTATATTACATTAACAGACACGTAACAGGTTTCTTATTGACAGAAATAGGAATAGGTAGAATAGTAATGTTTCGATTTTTTTTTGTATAGCACTTCATGTTTCAATATATCTCCCCAGTAGAGAAAAATTAAGTGTCAAGAATATATATTTTTTTGATGTGTTTTACTCTTTTCGAGATGTAAGAAAGACTTGTGCGAGTTTAATTTTGTGTTATGACTATCGTAACACTATTGCTTGCTTGTTTACCGATCTTGCCCGAATATACAATCGGCACGCACTGGCTCTTGTGGTCTTACAACGATTGATCTGATGTATAATTTTGGCAAAATGCATAGTACTTGGCTCATTAATTTTTAGCCCCGGCGGTATATAAACATGCATTTACCTTTAAAACTAGTTAAATTTCTTAATTGCCATGAGGTAAATGCTTTTTCTCCCGGTTCTGGAGGGATGCCACCTAGGTACATAGGTGTCGACAGTTTCAGAAAATCTTTACTTCCATCATTTACAATAGATCTAGCTAATCCTCTGTCTACTCTTAGAGTGAAGTTCTTCTTTATAGCAATTAGTTCTACAACGTGGTATACACCATCAGATACCATTTCGAAGCTAAATTATAGAAAGGAAATTGGTATCAATACATGTATCCTAAATATTACACAAAACTAGTTTTACCTATACATAGTTGATACTGGATAATTTCCTACGTCATAGCTCACTCTTATCCTACCATTAAATAATTCCACCGCTAAATGTTCAACATTTCCATCATATAACAGAACGCCATTCTCTTGTGTCGTAGCAAATATTATTGTAACATTGGCTTCTGGTTTTGTTACTAATGGTTCTAATTCGACGTATGATGTATTGTGAATGAATGTCGAACTCGTTAAATATTCACATCTTTTTCCTTTAAAAAAATATTTACATTTAAATGAGAAATACTTATATTTGCATAAACCTTTGTACCAGAATAACCCGGCGCACATTTGCAAAGATAATCATTGGAACCTGATGGTTGGAAGCAAACGCCATGTACGCAGTCGTGGTGTTGACAAGGTGAAGTTTGGGGATACATCATTGCAACTAGAGGTGTAATTTCGCAGAATTTTCCTGTGTAATCACTGGGACATTTGCATTCGTAATCATTGATTCTATCAATACATGTAGCACCATTCTGTAAATTTATAATCAAGTTAATGTATTATCAAATAATTTAGTATTTCGTTTAACTGGTCATTCATATGATGGATACTGAAAATATGAGTAGGGTTAGCTTATACAAAAATTTATTACCTGACACATATGATTTTCGCAATCGTCGATATTAATGGTACAATTCTCTCCTTTAAATCCAAGCAAGCACTCGCAGGTATAGTAGCTGTCATGATCAACACACCTGGCATCGTTCTTGCATGGGTTAAACAAATCACTACAAAACAGTATTTTTGTTTCACAAAATTCACCTACAAAACGACAACATTAATTAGCGAAAAGAAATAACAATTAATTACGACATACCCATGTAACCAGAGGAACATTTACATTGATATGCCTGAATCTCATCTACACAAGTTGCATTATTTTGACATTTATTGTTCACACAGTCATCTATGTTAGTTTCGCAACGTAGTCCTGTAAAGCCCGGAGAGCATTCACAACTGTAAAAAATAATGTGAAGTCAATTTTTGGATACATTTATTGTTTTTATTTTTAAGAAGATAATAACTGGTGTATGCCTTACCTAAATCTACCTTCTTCCAAAACTTTACAAGCTCCATTCCTACATGGATTTCCGTAACAAGCGTCTATCATGAATTCACAGTTTTTGCCATGATAACCAGGAGCACATCTGCATTCATATTCTCTTTCTGGTAATGGGATACACTTTCCGTTATTTTTGCAGGGATATGTGTAGCAGGAATCGCATTTTGCTAGTATTTCATCACTAACTTTTGCTATAATAACCGACTCGTATCAATAAAAGTGTGGAGCGCGTTAGTATGTATGGATATTTGATGTATATACTTACATTGGCAAACGAATGCTCCAGAGGGTGTCGATAGAACAGATTTGTCTTTCATACTTGGTGGATCCGCACATCGAGCTATTCCCGGTTCAATATAGTCTATTTTCACCCAATCAGAGAGCCAACGTAAATTACAATCGCAGTACAGTGGATTTGAACCAAATGCTCTAAAAATGATACGAATCATTAATACCGTAAAGTTGAAATTGATATTTTCTTTGGTATTATATCAGTATTTGTATGCAAATAATGTTGGTTGGAATCTGGAGAAACAGAAAATTAAATGACGAAGCCTTATCCTAAAGGACGACTCCTCCATTTGGGAGACTAAAATAAAATGGAACGATTGAAATCCTATTTGATAAAATTCGATTCAGAGGTGGTAATTTGGTGTCGAACCTGGCGGAACATAGCGATGCCGCTGCTAGGTTACTCTCCTAGAGGACTGAACGTATCATCGCAATTTATCCATAGAGAAGTAACTTCTGCGCAGTTCTTGTCAATTGCTTGACCGTGGACAGGGCGAGGCGGACCTACTTCAGGGTCGATCGGTGAAACGAACCCAAATTAATTAAATTTACTCTACCAGTTTGTAGATTTCTTTGTCCAAGTGTAACAGGTAGAGCGGATTAAAATGTTACGGCAGCACAATAGGTCTTTTCGCCGAACTGCTTCTCAAAGTTACTCGACCCATCGTTATTCCAGAAATATTGAGCGCGAAAGCTAATTCGAGTTGTTTCTATGAATGCAGAAGTTTAGGTAATAGGCAACTTATTTTGCTCATTCGCTACTAAAGAGGAGTAGTGGATCTCCATAAAAGAGATTCATGCAACGTGCCATCGTAGATTAGAAACCCCTATCGTATATTTTACTTTTAAAATATCGTAATCTACCATATGAACAACTCTAGTCAAATAAAATGGTACGCAGGACGTGCAAGAACCAGCTGTCATAAGTGACGGTGAGAGTTGCGGTGGTTGACTCAAATATGTCGCTGGTTCAGTGGTATAAGTTATTAAAAAGTTTTAGTAATTAGGATTTAAAACTTTCTCAAAAATTTTAGATAAAAGATAAAATTTAACACAGGAAAATTTCAGCTTAAAGATAAGAGTAAACGATTTATGTTATATCCTTCATAATAGCACCAGTGTGCTGCAGAACTCCGATTACTTCGAGAATCTCAATCCCAGCAATGGAGTGACGTGAACGTACAGTCTGCGTAGTTTCTTGGTAAATGATTTGCTGCGTGGTGTATTGTGGTATATGCTCTTAAGAAATATGCTAAGATGAAACAAAAACCGCTTTCTATAAAAGAACAAATCGAACACCTTCAATCTCCGAGACTGGTGCGTCATCTCAAAACTCTAAGCATCTATTCAAGGATGAATTTCATGACTTCAATCAAAAAAATATTCTCGGCAGGTCATCTGTCTCCCTTTATTTCTAATCATTTTAAACTAGTAATTGAAATTAATTTAATGTTTATATATTTATATATGAGCTACGTAAGGTATAAACCACGAAGTACTTACATATGAGTTATTGACGTAAGATTTGCGAAAGTTCCTTCTGGAATCATAGAGATTTGATTTCCATGGAGAGATCTGCAGATAAAATGGTTAATCATAGAGAAAATCATGTTTCATCAAAGAAATATAACGTACATTATCCTCAAAGATTTCAATCCGTAAAGTGCGTTTTTTTGTATACATTGTAATTTATTGTATGCAATGATTAGCGTAGACAATTTAGACAGATTCGAAAATGTGAAATTTGATAAAATTCCTATTAAATTGTTACTTAGATCTCTAAAACAAATAAACAGTGAGATAAGCATAATACGCAATAGAATAGGGAAATAAAATATATTTACAATCTTGTAAGCGATTTAAGTTGACTTAATTTATCAGCTTGTATTCTAGTGATTTCATTGCCATCCAGGTACAGTTCCG
This sequence comes from Popillia japonica, assembly GCA_004785975.1. Taxonomy (NCBI): domain Eukaryota; kingdom Metazoa; phylum Arthropoda; class Insecta; order Coleoptera; family Scarabaeidae; genus Popillia; species Popillia japonica. The sequence goes on from ML216985.1 coordinate 19,159, forward strand.
ATGTTTCGGGAGGAATTCCACGGGGAATCTCTTTTAGTTTTGCTTTCGAACACCTCACAATTGTACCAGTACATGTGCAGCTTGGAGGGCAGTAATTTTCACCAAGACAACCTTCGTCTCCATCATCTTCAACAGAAATGATGAAAGTTAAGTAGGTAAGATACTGTTGTATTCATACTTACTTGTACATTTAAATTCGGGCTGAGGTAACTCTTTTATTAGAATATCGCGTACTCTGCTAGGAGCTGCACATCTGGGAGCTGAACCACTTAACCCTTTAGCTTTAAGCCATTCTGAAAACCATGCTAGGTGACAATTGCATATAAAAGGGTTTTGCACCAAATTTCTGAAAGAAAAATATTTATGTCTCGTAATATATAAAACAGGTTTGACTAATTTAACATACAATGTATGTAGCGAACCAAGATGATCAAATGACCCAGGCATAACGCAAGTGATTTTATTGTTGTTTAAAGATAATATTTTGAGATTATGTAGGCCCAAGAACATCTTATTGTGGACTTCTAATAGTTTATTGTCTGAGAGTAACCTGGAATAAACAAATTTGTAGAAATAGGATTTAAATAGTGTACAAATTTATTACAATTCTGATATAGAGAGTGCTCCTTCGAAAGAATTTTCTTCAATGCCCATAATTTGATTTCGCCTCAAATCCAATTTGATTAAATTTGGTAATCTCCCGAATAAGCCATCTGATTTAATTTTTTCTATTTCGTTGTCATTTAGCAGTCTGAAAGGCAAAATACTTCACTCTGGTGAATTACAAACAAAATAAATTAGATCAAAATTATAGTTCAGGAGAACTTCTTCACAATAATCAAATAAGAATTTTCAATTATTAATGGTATGATAAAATAGTAGATAAACTATAATTAATAACTCTGATTGTGTCCGATTCGGATTTTCTAATTTCCATTAAATTCGTGTTAATAGGAATATTTGCATATATATGTATGATGTTTAAAACAATAACCATTTCAAATGTTAAATAGGGGAATCTTACAATTCGCGCGTATACAGTGGAATGTCACGCGGTATTTCCTTCAAATTCCTTCCTGAGCAATTAACAATGGTTCCGTCACACGAACAAGCAGCGGGACAAGCATTGTCTATCAGACATTCCCCGGCATACCGGGTTCTAAACTCTTCCTGGCCTGAAATGAAATACAGTTTACAGTTGTAAATATATAACAGCTATTCTAGTCAGACACATGTAGATGTAGACCAAGAAATTGTGGGGATTATGATACTGGGTTAAATCAATTGTAAGGAAATTATATTAAAATTTAGTAGATAGTAATGAATTTTTTATGTTAAGGCAAATTACATGAATAGTAACGTTGATATTTTGCTTGGCCCACGATTATTAAAGATTAAAAATAAAATTTTATGAACACCCTTACCACTGATATTTATCAGGTAGAGGTGCTTACCCTTACATTTAAATTTATCGTCTCGCAGCGTTTCGATTTTTCTCTTTTGCATTCTCTTCGGGGTATCACATTTAGCACCTGAAGTTTCTATGGGGTTTCTATGGAGGTACTCAGCCAGCCATCTTAAGTTACAGTCACAGATAAAGGGGTTTCTGCCTAGGTGCCTATTAAATTAATATCACTTGTAATTTAACTCAAATAAAAAATACCATACAACTTACAAGGTTTGAACACTTTTCAGAGAATCAAAACTCCCATTTGCTAGGGATTGTATATTGTTATCATACAAGGACCTGTAACATTCGGTTTAAAATATATTTAATATATTCGTAATATTGACATCAACTTACAGCAAATTCAGACTTTGGAGGTCCTTGAATGTATCCTTGCGAATACAAGATATTTCATTAGCATTTAAGAGTCTGGAATTAAGGAGTTTGATTATTCAAATAAGTTATCCTTTGTTTATTCCAACTTACAACAACTGTAACGATACTAAACTATGAAATATACCAGCAGGTAAATCTTTGATTTTATTACCATATAATATCCTGCAAAAAAAGAATAATTCAATTTTGTTTTTTGTCTTCGTTAGCGAAACTTACAATGAAGTTAAGGATTTCAATCCCTGAAAGGCATCATGAGAAATTTTCGATATCCCATTGTTGCTGAGATCTCTAAAAGCAAAATATAGTAAAAGCAAACCTTTTTGTTTAACGAGGGCAATGAATTTTGTTACCTACATTCTTTTTAGGCGTTTGTAAGGAACGAATGCTCTTGGAGGGATCTCGGTGATTTCATTTTGTTCCAGCCGTCTTGTAAAGGAAAAGAAACATATCTGCATTCGTGCATATTGCTTAATGTGATACTTACAATTCTTGTATTCCTTCCGGAAAGTGGTCCGGAATTTTAGTTAAACCTTTACCTCGACAGTCAACAATACCGTTATCACATTCACATTGGTGTGGACATTGTGGCTCATGAATGCATTCGCCATTAACTGTTCTCTCTACTAGTCCTAATAAAATTAACAAGATTTAATAAATTATATACACTAATTATTAATGCTCACCAGAGCATTTGAACTCCTGATCACGGAGCTCTGCTATGTTTTGTCCTTTGAGATAGTTTGGGGAATGACATTTGGTGTACAGAGCTAATCTTGTGTAGTGCCGGAGAAATCTTGCTAACCATGCTAGTTGACAATCGCAATGGAAAAGATTGTCGTTCAGTTTCAAGATTCGCAGCCTGAAGAGATTGCTGAACATATCTTTGCCAATCCATGTTAAATTATTGTGGTTCAGAGTCCTTAATAAAAAAAAGGGTTAAAAATTATAACATTGTCAAAACTGTATGGAATTAACATGTTCAAATATAAAAAAGAATTTACTTGATATTTAATATTTTGATTGAAAAGGCTTGTAAATATTAAAATAAATAGCTTTTTAATGATACGCACACATAAATTTCATTTAGTTTCATTGTTTAGAACATTTTTGTGTAGGAATAAGCTCAGTATGGGCACACTGGATGCTATTGCCCTTTGGGCATAGAGACTTTATGTCATATAAACAAGTTTTTTGTATGTTGAGAATATCACTCCAGTAACAATAGTAAACTGGTTTTCAAGTTGAGTTGCACTTAAGTTTAGTTTGAATTATATATGCATAAAAATTGTGGTGTTGTTGATGCTAGTCGACCTTGCCCTTGGCTTTTTTTGATAGTTTCTGAACAGTAATGCTAATAATTTGGGAAATTATACTTTCGTCACAACGTTACTTTGTCAATATCAGAATCTATTAACATTGACCATCTTACAATATACTCGTACTTTCAAAAATTAGACGTACTTCTAAAAAGATATGGTGTTATATGTATTGTTTACATTCCTTAATAATGTTTTCCACGTAGTATTCTCGTTTTTATAAAAGGCCAGGAAAGAACAATTTCTTTGTCAATTTTTTATCTATTGTATGTTTATGTAAACTTAGCTCTAATATATGCAACTAATAGAAAAGTAATAAGTAATATTGTAAAAAATCCATAATTCTTGGGAACGAGATTACTAAATGGTAAGTAGCGACACTATAGTTGATTCAATGTAATTTTTAATGGCTGGAAAAGTTCGAAGTTTTCTTATTCTTATCTTAGCGCAATTTTCAGGTGAACTTAAGAATACGACAACACGAACAATTTAAACTGTGCTGATTGAAAACTAAAAAATAAGATTACATATGTATACACCTATGGAGTAATGTATGGAGCACCCTACACATTGCTTAAGATTCTGAATGTTAGGAAAATTAAAAGCGAGCGAGTATATATAACTTTATTAACAATTTTAAAGTCATTCTTTAATACTTTATGGCAGCTCATCGTGCTTTGGTTACTGCACGAATTCTTATGGGCGTACTGTCCATAAGTTTCTTACACAAGCTACCGGGATTTTTCTCCATTCTTCCTTCATCTCCTTTAGTTCTCTTTTTGGTTTACCTTTGTAAACAGATACTTTCTGCTTTAGTATTGCCCACAAATTTTCTATTGGGGATAACTCTGGAGGCTATGAAAGCAGGGGAACGTCATTACTTGTGAACTCTGATGTAATCTTTTCACGGTGTAGCAAAGTACATTTTATGATAGGTTTTGTTTAGAAATAAGTTGATCTACACATTCAATAAGTTAAAGAATATGTCAAACAATTTATGGAATCTATTGCAATATTTTAAAAATATTTCATTTTAATAGAATAGGTGCTTCATAAATAAATTTATGCTCTCAATTCGTACAGAAGTTGAATTAACGTAAATAGGTATTTCGTATAAATATTTCTAAAAGAACAATTTTGAGTACAGAACAATTTTGAATATGTACTTTCTTAAAACATAAAATTTTGTCTGCCATTGTTATTACTGGCTGCTACTTAGGGATGCCGATTTTTAATCGATTATTTTATTTCTAAAGATCGATTTTTGAATACTCGATTTTTTTTGCAAATCGATTCCTTTTTATATCCGATTTTTGTGAAAATCGATTCTTTTTTATACCCGATTTGATAATAAATACATAAATATGACATATGTAGTGTTATTTAGTTATAACAAGGCTTCTATGAATAGGTGTAGCATACGTTGACTGGCTTCAAAGAATTTAACATTAAAAGAATTCTCATATCTAGCAGAGAAATTAAATTATACATTTCTGACCTGCCGTTTAAAAGCTTCAAAGGTCTATCTTGGTTCTCTCTATCATCCTACATTTTTTGGTTTTTTTTCCGTATACTGTATATTGTTGGTGTAACATACTAAGCCATGTAATGCAGTGCTGCCAATAAAAAAGTTACAAATGATTTGGATGTCATAAAAAGTTTTTTTACTAAAATATAAAAAAAAATAGTTATTGTGGCCCTACTAAAAGTACACAAATCTAATCAAAACGTCGATTATTTAAGCCTCGATTTTTTTCGGAATCGATCTTTTGATAAAAATCGGCATCCGTAATCCCTATACCTGCTCTTTAAATTTAGAAAAGTGGGAGGCGCCTCTGCTCAATGGCAAGAAACAGCCTCTCGTTAACAAAAATTACGTGCTGGGTATGTCTTGATTGCCATTCCCCACGTACATTAATATATACATGTGCTATGTAGTAGCAAGCACCCTTTTTTTGACCTTCCCGTTACAACTACGCCATATTATTATGCTATCGCTGTTTAGAAGTTGTCGATAATATTTTATTGACATCTGCTGTTCATTCTCTAAACTACAGCATCGATTGTTTCACTAGCAACGGAACAGAAACGTATAAGCGTGCACTTTTACAGTTCAGCAAATCATACATAGATGGCGCACTGAGGTATAGTTAACTATAATATTTAACATATTTATTCTAGCTGTATTCAGTTACGTTAGCTTATTGGTTGATGAGATAATTTAATTATAAATTATTACACTAAGTTCAGGAAATTCCAACACATACAACATTACAATTTTTATTAGGCGTTAAATTTATACAGTGTAACAATAAAATTATCAAATATTTTACACCATAAAAATTATGTAGGTACCATTAAATCTTTTTATCGACTTCATAAAAGTATTTGTTGAAGAAAATCTAAAATTCTAATCAGATACTTCATTAGAATCTGCCGGACATCTAATTAAGTGGATACAAACGACAATATATCCACAAACGTCTGATAATTTCTGTTCTCGAAGATGAAGTTGATGTAATTTTATTCAGATACCGTTAATGTTATTCTAATGAATAAATCTGTCAATTTAACTCACGTTTACAATTTAAGGAATCTACGTAGATATTAGAATAATCTGTAGAAAACGTTGAAAGATATTATCAAGTTAGCACGTGTGAGTTACTTTTTCTTGTAATTTAAAACAAGATAAGTAAAGTTGATAGCTCCTTTTAGAGTCGTTCAAGAATGAAGTTACCATTAGTTAGAAATGTTAGGTAATACTTACAATATTTCCAAGTCCTTAAAAACTTTCAGAGCTTGATCATCTATGCAAGTTATGTGGTTGTTGTCGAGTTGTCTGCAATATAAAAAAAGTCGTGAAATATATACATGAAAAAGTTACTTCCGTTGCAATTAGTATATGTATTTTTCTGATCTTTTATGTACTTATCTTATTTTCCGGATATTTTTCTATTTCTAGGTCAATTGAAACAATTTATTCCATGGAATTAATTATTAATTAATTAATAATTTGGAACTGGGGATTCTTTCAATCCAGTAGCAGTGCTTAATGTTGAAGGTATAACTTAATACTTGAATGAACGAACACTATTTTGAATTTTTACATAGCTTGTGATAGAAAAAATATCGCAAAAATATATACACTTATTTCTATGGTTTAGGGGAATCTGTGTTAAAACAATTTATTTTTTATGGAAGTGTAGCTGCAGTTGCTTCCCAAGCTGCATCGGCTTATTGAGATTATCAATTCTTGTGTGAATTATGTGTTTCAATTTTTGCAAATTACGTCGCCGTAACTAATGTTGCGCTGTTAATAATGTTTCAACAGCGAATTTGTATTATATGCAGCATGTGTCTGCTAATAAAATCTGGTTAATTGATCTTCATTTAGAGCCTTTCAGTCTTTACCGCATGCCTTTCTTAAAAAAGGGGCTCAAGCTTTAATGGATCTTGTTTGTGGTCTGTTAGAAAGATTACTTTGACGAAACTAGAATGGTATATTATTTGCTTTAAACTGAGCTTTGTTACGTGGGAATATTGTTAAGCCAGCCTCAACCACAATCCTATCGTCGGAGTGATGTAAATTAGTAAGTTTATATAATTGGAGTTGGAAATCCGCTAACATGTCCAAACTGTTAGGGCAGAATTGCATACTGCACAATAATATAATCTGACTAAACTATCACGTTCGCTGTAAGTTCAACACACTCAGGAACATTATTTAAATCATTTGCTGTAAATCCGACAGCGACAGAAATTTCTGGACCAGTAAAAGTAAAATATAAAAAGTAACTTCCGTTTTTTATCACACGTTTATTGCGTTTATATTTAATAACGAAATTATATTAATTTATTAGATATGCGCATAATACTGGCGCGGATAACATTCTCCCCATCCTCCTGATAGTTTATCAATTTCTTCCTTGTAAAACGTGGTTTGTTTGTACTGGAAGAAGTTTTCTACATGCTGATTGACTTGCTCTTAAGTTTCGAAGATTTTTCCATTTAAAAATTTTTGCAAAGAACAGCAAAGGTGGTAATCTGTTGGGGCAAGGTCCGGGAAGTAAGGTAGGTGTGATAAAACAGACCATCCAAGTTCCAATTTTTCTTCTTGCGTCACCCTTGATGTAACTATGTAGTCGAGTATCGTCGTTTAACGGAATAACGTTTTTT
>ML216986.1:1057-11656 GCA_004785975.1 Popillia japonica
AAAAAAACAAATAAATAATCAAACTAACTAGAAGATGAGTTAGATGTTTGACCTTCTAAGAAGCTTTAAAGGTGGTAGTCTGGTAGGTAATTGTGCTTATCAACTCAAATGGGAGAGGAATCACAATTTTTTGTAACTATTTCGTGATTTATTAACGCAAATAGAATAAAATCTAAAACAAGTGATGTATACACTACAGTTTGAAAGACATCAGATAATTACTTCAACTTCAAGTAGAACGTTACTGTATATATATACATTATGTATGTACAGTGCCTTCATTTAATACCAAAACCCACGTGACCTCTTTTAGATATGCAACCCTATTTAACAGTCTGGTAATACATATTTAAAAATAAAATTCTCCCAGAAATTATTATTTACATACCGCATGCCGTTAAGGGATGATAGCTTTAACAATTTAGAAACGAAACATTTAATACACCATAGATCTATCTGTAAGCGGAAACGAGAAAAAAAATATTTCTAAAAAACCTTACTTGGTAAAACTGTACAAGAACACTCATCCATATTGCTTCTTAAATAACCAAAAAACCATATCGAAAATTTAAAGTAGAAAATAACTGAAAACAACGACAAAAACGAATTATTTAATACATTGAAACTGAAGCGTGGTGTCATTTCTCTTACACCATACTGTACACGTATTCAATAGAAGCACATCTCTATCAAAAATGCAAGCGAAGCAACACATGTTTATACGACCTTGAGCTACATTAGACCATTGTATTGTACGAAGTCGATGGCCAGACGTTTAAAAAATATCCCATAAGTAGGAAAGAGGTATTTTTGCGTTTTTTTTAATCATGGTATGGTGTGTTTAATAACAGCTTTCGATCGGTAAATGAAAATTTAAGTTGAAGAGAAGTCGCATTAAATGAAAACAATGTAATAATAGTGCAATTATGTTAGGGCGCTCTTTCGTAAAGGCTACTATAAATTTTATTTCTTTTCTCTCCTAAAAAGTGGTGGTCCTAAAAAGGACCTTTTTGAGAGACAGGAGAAAATGTATTACAGAAAAGACTCGGTGTGTTGCCCATTTGCAAGAACACACGTCTGTCATCGTCGGGTAAATCCTGCACTGATGTCAATTTCTTGCATTACTTCGCGGACGTGATCTGCTGCCGCTGTACAGTATGCGTCGAAGTTTGTGACATAAGGAATAATTTTTTTTCTCGTTTACGCTTACAGATAGACCCATGGTGTATTAAAAGTTTTTGTTTCTAAATCGTTATAGCCATCATCCCTTAAATGCATGCTTTGTATATCGCGGACACCCTATATATTGGCAATTAAAATTTTACATGTTATTAACGAGTTACCGACATGGCAATTAACGAAAATGAAGGAACAAAATAAGAATGAAAACAACGTGGGAAACAGAGGCGTACAAAACTGTCAAATATCAAGCTTGGCAACTGTCAGGTTAGACCGGTTAGACAGCTTTTAAATGAAGCTATGTATATACAGACATACATACATTCCTTTGCCCTTAAAGTTAAAGGCGTGTCAAAAATGCAAAAATATAGGAAGTGTTATATGTATGTAAGTACATATATCATTCACGAGATGGACCTTGATTCGAGACATTTATAGAGACATACAAGAGATAAAATTAATAAAAGTAATATATCATGTAGGTATATCCTTCTTTAAAATTAAAATATTTACAAGACGATGAGAGATTTACCGAATTAAAAAAATTGTAGCTCTATTTTCACTAAAAAAATATAATACATGTTGGTGTGTATTAATTTATACAAAATTAAATATTTGAATATTAACAGAAGTTAGAAACATTCGCTAAACAATAGCAATTATATCCAACTTATCATATACTTAACCAGAATGTCCTCTCCACACTTGCAATAATATCGATTATAAATTCTAAACCTTCAATTAATAGTTATTGTGTATCCAACGAATTACAATGGAAAATACTGCATTTATAATGATGACGCGTTTAATAAACGGAATAAATGACTACTGCGTCAAATCATTTAAAAAAAGTCACAATTGTTGTGCACCTTTTGTTAAAAGAGCTAAATACGTAAATAAAATAATGTAAAGTGCAGGGTTATATAGAATGGTTTAATAATTAGTTCCATGAAACTTATTACTTTTTTAGTTCAATGCTCAAAAGATTATTTAAAATATTACGATAATAAAGGACTTAATTGGTTCCATATGCTTATCCATAACAGCGAATCAAAATCCATTTTTATTAAAGTGTTCTATTAGTAGAATCAGAAATTGAGATATATTCCTAACGAAATTTTATTTTCTGTTTTCTGATTCTAAGCGTCGAATGATGAAGATCCAGGAAGAGAACTTTCAACTTTAAGCAAAGTTGGCATGACTGCACATGACACTTGATAGAAATCATGAGCTGTTGTTATTCAAAGTTCCTGTCAACTGTCATTTGTTTGACAGCCTCGGACACGTTCTACGTATTCCTTTAATCAACAATGTCATCTATTATTGTGTTTGCCTTTTATGCTATGGTAGATAAAATCTTCAGAAACAATTACATACGTCTTTCGTTGGTAAAACTATGAGGAAATGAAAAATTTCCCAGAAAAATTTCAGTTAAGCTAAAATTGATTTGGTGTAGTCTTGGCTTTTAGTGAATTTATTTTGGTTTTATTGAGGTGCTGACCATGAGGTTGTCTACTGTGGTTTTAATATCAACAAGAACTCAGATAATATAAATTCGAGATAATATACTTGAACCAATTTGCTGCCATCTCCACCAAATATCAACCGTCACAGCACTTGTTTGTAAGACAGTTTACATCCTAGATAATGCTAGAGGTGGTCCTTCTTCGGTAAGAATAATAACAAGAAAGTCGTGAAAAGTGATGGACACAACACTGGAAAGCCATAGACATTTTGGCCCATCCCTATATAAAATCTGCATTAGGACTTATTTCACGTAACTGTCAACTGTCATGTCATTGAAATTGTTGGGAGAGTTGGGCATCTGTGTATTCCTTTAATCAGCAATTACTTATTTTATTAGTTTCAACAAAATCCTGACCATTCCCAGTAAACACAGTCACGTTGTTAAAACGTTGAAAAGCGCGAATAACCAAACCGCACTAACGTTACTTTTTCCGTCGAATTCTGGTACTTTTGTCGCACGAATTAACGTTGTTTGCAACGTAAGAAACTAACGTTACGAATGAAAGTTTTACAACGTTGCTGCCAATGTTAAAACCAACGTTATAAACGAAATTTTTATAACGTTGTTTTAGCAGACTTACTGTAATTGACTGAAACGTTGGTAATATCGTTAACTTGTAAACATAACCAACGTGTTTTATTGATAGCCAAACAACGTGTTATTCGCGTTAGTAAATTCATTAAAAATTTGTGAACTGTAACGTTAGTCTAGGGTGGTATTTTTCTGGCGCTGCAACCAACTTGGTACCGCAGTGGTAAGTATGTACTCGTATATACATACATACCCTACCTGTTAAACTCTCATTTAGAGTAGCCTGTTCCAATATAATAGTGTTTTTTTTTTATTAAATTTTAACAAATGTCATGATTAAGGCTACTTTAAATGAATAATTTAAGGAGAGTATTAACATACTTGTACATACGTACATAGTTACTGCTGCGGTTCGAATGCTGCTGCATCGTTAGAAAAATACCATTCTAGAATAATGTTACATTTTACACATTTTGCACGAATTAACTAACGTGGATAACACTTTGTCTGGTTACAAATAAAACGCAAGCGTAATAAATCAGCCGTCTTATTAGCTCTCTGATTGATATTTAGTGATATTGAATCTTACCTGACAATGAGTGCAACTCATTGGGTTTGCAAATGTGTAGAGATCGCTATTAAACATTAAAAAGTTCACAATTTCTTGTAAATTGACGCTGCCAATTGTCCCTTAATGCAATCTGCAATCGGTTTAACCTATCTGTGACTTAACTATATACCTACTCGTGAACAAAAACACCGTTATCTAGAAAAGGACATATAAGAAAAAAAATACATTTCTGTAATTAATATAATGGCGTGCTTTAAACTAAAAAATTCTTCAAAAGGATTATTTTTTCCGAATTTAGGAAATTTCCTCTGCATTTTCTTTAGAATTCTGCCGTTTCCTTATTATTCGTGATTTAGCATATTTTAGCCAATTTTTCGTAGCTTCTGCTGTAACGAAATCGCTTTTTTCGATTTGAGGAAAATGAAGTTTTACAGATTCTATAAACAAAGATTATTAGGAAACACACTATTTAAGGTAAATGCACTTATACCATAAATTACTTCAATACTACATGTCTTCTCAAAAGGCATCTTGGTATTTTTTCCTTTCCAGTTATAACAAACGGCTACGTTATCTGTGATCAAAAATTTCGATATTCTTCGACGCAAACCTTCACACCCTGAACCACCTAAGGATGATAATCTTGACACCTAAAACAAGAAAAAAATATAAACACTTAGCTACTTGAAACAAATAACTAAAAATTACCATGTACTCTCGTAAATTGTTATTCCTTCGCAAATTTTTATCGAATCTTTTAAAACCATCTACTGCTGTAATCGGAAAATCGGGCGCTTCTGAAGGTTTGACAATAGTTCTTATGCCCTTGCTGCTCCGGGAGTTCCTTAATAGTTCATTTAAAATTGCAGTATGCTGGTTAATTTCTGGTTAATAAATTGGCAAAATCAAGAATAGCTGTTCCAGGCGGATGTTTGAAATTTTTGGTACAAGGTATTCTTGGTTCCGAAAACGGCTAGAAATGCGACAACAGCGAGACAGCTATTCTTAAATTTAGCCATAAACTGAAATTACTTGAAACTATGACTTATTATTGCTATTAAATTTAGGGTATGCAAATATTTATATATACAGTAGCATCCCGATTATCCGAATCTCGTTTATCTGAAATCCGCTTTATCCGAAATTAAATCATTCTTTGAATTCTCCGTATTATCCGAAATGAATGTATTCTATATACTCGTTTATCCGAAATATTATGCGCAGGCACCATGAAGATATCCACGTTTGTTTTGTTTACAAATATGTGTGTTGTATTTGTCTCGTATGTGGTATTTATGGAAATATAACACAAACCTACAGAGTCAATAATAATGTTTTTAAAAACCTTAAGTATTTAAATTTAATATAAAGTATTTCTAAAATTATTCGAGATTCAATTTTGTTCATATATACACATTTTTACAGAAAAGGCACTCATTTTCTGCTTACAAAAGGTATTCGGTTATCCGAAAAAGGGCCGGTTCACATTACTTCGGATAATCGGAACTCTACTGTATATCCATTGTACTTCATTCCTAAATACCATAAAACGCACTTGTTTGCAAATGCGTATAACGAAATATACAACATATAAATATAAATCTGGAATTTTTTGTATCTATCTATAGTCAAAATAAAGTGTTTCAAAAGGTACGTACTAAGTAATTGTACTTACCAGACATTAATTACAAATTTGCACGTGTAACATCAACGCACTAACCATGCACTAATGCCAGACTAATGAGTTAGAGTATTAGCACAGTATTTGCAGCCAACCTAAACGCCGAAATACGCCGAGCCGAACCGAATGAAAAACAACATCACGTGGCAGAAGGTGATACTCACGTGATACTTATGGTTATTCAAATATGCTTGAACTAATGTCACGTTGACTACAAGATGGTAAATACTTTGTCCATTCGCGTCGTTAACAAGAGAGTCGTGAAAAGTGATGGACACAACAGTGGATAGACATAGACATTTTGGCCCATCCCTATATAAAATCTGCATTAGGACTTATTTCACGTAACTGTCATGTCATTGAAATTGTTGGGAGAGTTGGGCATCTGTGTATTCCTTTAATCAGCAATTACTTATTTTATTAGTTTCAACTAAATCCTGACCATTGATTACACCTCTAGTTATTTGAAGTTCCTGTCAACTGTCATTTTTTGACAGCCTCGGACAAGTTCGCCATCTACGCAACATGTTTAGATAATATCATCACAAACATAAATGTTGTAAAGACACATAACCCACTTTCTCACATATCCGATCATAATACAACACAAATTTGCGATTTTGCTATTGGTGCAGTTCGATTAGTTACATCGAAAATGTTGCGAGATTACAGCAATGCTAATGTACAAAATTTTATAGATAAGTTAGGTCCAGAAAAATGGACCGACGTATACTCAGACGTTAACGTTGATTGTAAGTGGAATTCATTCATGAACCTATTAACATATTATATTGAGATATGTTTCCCGATCCGTAAGGTATGCGAGGAAAGGAAACGAGTGGTCCAATATACGCCTGAACTCAGCAGTTGCAAGAATAAATTAGGTATCTCGTTGGTGTTGCAGAAATATATCCCAAAAGCTGTCACAGAATATGTAGAAACAAAACGCAAATATAACACACTATTGAAACAAGTTAGCAAACAAAGTTACAACAATAGAATTACAACATCTAGCAACAAAACAAAAACAATGTGGAATATAGTTAAAGAATGTACACACAATGCCAGAAATAAAAGAAATGTGGTTGATGAAACACCATCCGCAAATAGCTTTAGCGAATATTTTATTAACTCCGTACGAATGACTACTATGACCGCAAGAACAGTGGTTCCGACTTTCCCTGTTAACGACAGATCAATGTTTCTATATCCAACAACTGAAAGAGAAATTCTAGCAATTGTTGGTGAAATTGAAGGCAAAATGTCCGCAGGTGAAGATGGCATTCCAGTCTTTTTAATGAAAAAGTGTATGGCAGTATACGTAAAACCCTTATGCGAAATTGTAAACGCTTCTATAAAAACTGGAACTTTCCCAGAACAGCTAAAAACATCTTTGATCAAACCAATATATAAAAATGGGGATCCCATGTTGGAATCAAATTATCGACCAATAAGCATATTATCGGCGTTTTCAAAAGTTTTTGAGAAAATAATTTTTAAGAGAATATCTGATTTTATGTCATCCTGTAATTTGTGGAACTCTTCTCAACATGGGTTTCTCAAAGGACGAAGTACAGAAACAGCGTTATTTGAATTTACGACTGAGATCTTGCACAAATTAAATTCTGGTAACCTTGTATGTGGCATCTTTTTAGATCTCACGAAAGCCTTCGATAGAGTAAATCATAACATACTATTAACTAAACTGGAGAGGTACGGCATTCGAGGAAATGCTCTTAGGTGGATAGATTCGTATCTGGGTAACAGAAAACAACGTGTCGTAGTTAGTAGAAATAAAGATATGTATAATAATGTAAACGTGGGCGTTCCCCAGCGTTTTGGGGCCTCTTCTATTTCTCATTTTTGTGAATGATCTGCCGGATAAATTCGACAGTTTGGAGTGCAACGTGTTTAGCTACGCAGATGACACCAGTATAATCGTTACTGGAACTAGGCTAACTGAAATTGTCTCCAATGCATCGAAGTGTATGGACATAGCGCAGGACTGGCTTAAATCGAACGAATTTATTTTAAGCACTAATAAAACTAAGTGCGTGCTATTTAAGACGAAAAGATATTATCGCAATCCAACAGTGATTAAATTTGGTACAAGTGACGGGAGTGTTGTAGATCAAGTAATGTTTCTAGGCTCTAGCTTGGATGAAACACTGACTTTCAAAGATCATGTTCAATATGTAAACAAAAAACTAAGCAGTGTGTGTTACGGAATAAGAGTTCTGGTTGAAAAAGCTGACACCAATGTGATAAAAACAGTTTATTATGCGAACTTTTATTCTGTTATGCAGTATGCAATAATATTGTGGGGTAATTCAGTAGACTCTCATCAAACTTTTATTTTACAAAAAAAAGTGATACGCATTATGTTCAAAATGAGGACTAGTGAAACATGTCGTGGTATTTTTAAAGCAAATGGTTTATTAACCTTTTACGGGCTGTATATATATCGCTGTTTAGTATTTCTATATAATAATAAACACTATTTTCAGACACACTTTAATGTTAATGTTAGTAACATGGACACAAGAGTGAAACAATTTAGTTACCCAATACACAGACTTACAAAGTTAGAATCAGGAGCTTTGTATTCCTGCATGAGGTTATTTAATAGCTTACCTTTGGATATTAAGAAATGTTTCTGTAGTAAGACCTTTAAAAGTAGGGTTTTCAAGTTCCTCATCGACCTTGAACCCTATTCTGTAAATGAATATTATACATAAAATCTGTCATTTTTTAATCTTTTTTCTTGCAAACATGTAACTATATAGATAAGACAATTTTTTCTTGTGTAATTGACGTTTTCAAACTTTTTTTTATGTTTAACACATTTTTCTGTTTGAAATAAATTCCTATTATTATTATTATTATTATTATTATTATTATTATGTATTCCTTTAAAC
The DNA here is from genome assembly GCA_004785975.1 of Popillia japonica. Taxonomy (NCBI): domain Eukaryota; kingdom Metazoa; phylum Arthropoda; class Insecta; order Coleoptera; family Scarabaeidae; genus Popillia; species Popillia japonica. Next base: position 9,466 of record ML216986.1, read on the forward strand.
AACAATGTCGTCTATTATTGTGTTTGCCTCTTATGCTATGGTAGACAAAATCTTCGGCAACAATTACATACGTCTTTCATTGGTAAAACAATGAGGAAACGAAAAATTTCCCAGAAAAATTTCAGTTAAGCTAAAATAGATTTATTAGAGTCTTGGTGTAGTCTTGGCTTTTAGTGAATTTACTTTGGTTTTATTCAGAGTTAGATTCAATCTAAGTACATTTCTTGATCATGTTTGAAATTTGTTAGCTTCATTCTTGTAGTTCAATGTCATTTTTGCCTCCACGAGGAATTCCTATACACGTTCTAAATCTGTCCTCTTTTCCTTCTAATTTACCTACACATTGCTGTATCTGTTGGAGGTAGATTGCATAATGTGGTAGCTTTGCAGCTTTTTAAGGAACACATCCCAGTTGACACTGCCAAAAGTCTTTGAAAGTTCTAGGCACATCGGCATGGTAATATTCTGATCATCCTAAGACGTTGCCCAAATAAATTTCTATTGGGTATTATTATCGTGAAGTTTAGCCTCAATCTTCATTAAATCAGAAATGCACTTACTTCCACGGCAGAACAAAAATATGAGAACAAATCAATTCAAGGTAAAACAAGAATTGCATTTTTGCGGATTGGACAGGAAGTGGAGAAATTAAGAGAACAATTCAAAAGTTTCCTGATTACCTTAACGAATCTCACATTTAATTTTGCCTCTGGTGGACCAGCTTTAACAGGATTGTTTTCGCAATTATAGGTATGCAAATTGTATGTATGTATGTACATACATATATTATTAATTTAAGTCATTTCCAGATTCTAAATTGCGGTTCATTAGCGGACAATTCAAGATCCCTCAGCTCCTTAAAAGCGATTTAGCCTGCTCAGATAAAATTAGATATGTGTGCAGTTTTTAATGACCCAGATATTATTTAAGTCTTTAACAGCATTATGCACTTTACTAAATATAGTTAAACACATATGTGCACTTTCACCATGAAAATAAAAACAAAAATAATACGATCCGCCGATTAAGATTAAGATTTTTAAAACAATTGCTAAGTATAAACGTGTTTTTTTTAATTGTTAGTTAGTGATTGATGAAATATTTACGTCAAGAATAAAATAAAATAAAAGAGAAGTTCTTGAAAAAAGGTCAATTTATGTAATAATAATACCATTTATTTAGAAGCACTAGAAACAGAATGTCATTAACAGAATAATAATTGATTTGTAATAGATAATGCGTAAGTTGTTTTTTAAACAGACTAAAGTTAGTTAGATTTTTTATATTACATTGTAATTTGTTAAAAAAAAACCCTTGCACCGAAGGTAATAGGGACCTTTTAGGTAAATTGCTTTTTTATAAAACACTCTATCCACGTATGAGCACATACCCCAGTAAATAATGGCATAACGAATACATGCAACAAAATTAGAATAATATCGTTCCTACATTGCAGGTTCTTTTTAGCTGCTTCAAGACATAACATGTCTTTGACAGTGTTTTACACAAATAGTCGATGTGCGAGGGCCACTTTAAGGTTTCATTTATCATTAAGCCTAAAATTTTGGTTATTGAGACAAAATTCCAGACATCCTCATTAATAATAATGTTGGGAATTATTTGTCATCCAAGAATTGATCTTATTAAAGATAGTTTCAGCTTTGGACACCATAACAGGTATGTCAACTGAATCTAAGATTAAATTGATATCATCCGCATATAAAACTACTTGTTGCGCTTGAGATAAATTTGCAGGTAGATCATTTATAGAAATTAGAAAGAGAGTGGGCCCCAAGACAGAGCCCTCAGGTACTCCAATGTTAACATCAAGAAAAGAAGATTGATACATAGTAGAAACGCTCTGCTTTCTGTTTTCAAGGTATGTAAGATGTAAACCAATTTAATGCGACTCCATTTATACCATAAGGTTGCAACTTATACAAGAGAATATTGTGGTTGACAAATCAACAACTACTCCCAAACAATGTTTGTTAATATCCAAGTTACCATAAACGTTCTTTAAAAATTCAAGAGGAGTAGATTTATTAGAGCAGAACCCATGTTGATTGAGATAAAGTAAGTTAAAGGTTTAAATGATATCGAAGGCTTCCACGGCCCGAGTCTCTATAATGAGGGTTTCCGGGTGTTGACCGTGTCATAGTTAGAAAAATATATACAGTACAAAATAAAA
>SMLS01057027.1:0-23571 GCA_004785975.1 Popillia japonica
AAAAAAAAAGACACGGCTGGGATGGACTAAAGTCATGTTTAATGCTACTGGAGTTAGCGCTTGTGAGAGAAGAAAAGTTAAGATAAAGATGGATGAACTAAAAGTGCGGATATTGAGGATAGTGTTTGACAGATTCAACGCTTACAATAGATTTAAATAGTAACAAAATTTAGTACCTAGTGTATATGTTTTTGTTTCATGCAGAGTATGGTACCTTATATAAAAAGAACAAAAAAGTTCGTGACATAATTTGCAACATAAACTTGTTTTTTGTCAGTTTTGTATGATTTGGTGACTTGATCAATTACCACAACTTTGGAGTAAAGCATGTACTTGTAAGCAGCTTGATCGAGTTTTCTGATGTCCGAGTCTTTCTTGATATTCCGCATCTCCACGTAAATATTGGATTTGCCCCGGTACCATGCCAAAGACGCTTCTGCTTTCTTCAGATTTTTGTCATATAAATACACCGGACTTTCTGGGCTTATGACGAGCAGGATGAAATGTATTACGACTATTACACAATTTACTATGGCAAAATATTGTTCCGAAATCGAATAGGCCAAGCAATAGGTAATTAGGACCCCTAGGTTAACAGACGACCGGTAAGGTATGACCATTCGCATAAGATAATGTCTATGCACAGCATCTTGCAATAAAGATTCACCGCAAATGCGATTCGAAATTGCAAAGAAACCACAAAAGAAACGCATTGCCAATTCTAGGTTAATATCTTTTCCTTCTACATGTTCTTCCGCATTTGCAATTAGTGCCCATGTAAGGAGGAGCAAAGGCGATTGAATAAGCATAGTCTTTCTAGGCCCTAGCTTTATATTAAAATACGACCACACCGGTACTCCAAGTGCACAACCAAGCGGTCCTAAAGATGCTACCCAGGATAAATCGAATGCAGGATTTAAAGTTTCTTGTCCGCGGTAAACTTTATCAATAGCTATTCTAATTGCTGGACTTGACCAACCTAACACAGTTCCAAACGATACAGACGAAACACTTGCTGAAATATAAAAAAATATCATTTTTACACTATTTCTTGATAACTTGTTTATTTTAAGACACTGCGTACATATTACTACCTATACAAATTTTGAAGCTAAATCTATGGAGAAAAAAAATCGTCTGATATTGATATTGGTTTAAATGAAAAACCAGTTGATTTTGCTTACCAACAACTCCTGCGTAAGCTTGCGTAATAAACCTGCCTGCGTTAACTTTCTTGGCGCGTTCTTGTAAAACTTCTTCAGTCATAGAGTAGGGCCCAGGTAAATTCTTCTGCGTGTATCTGCTTTCCGAGTAGTTTCGGTTATTTAACATTGTAACTCTAAGTTGTATAACTAACACGAAGCTCATATTTTACAATAGAATACATAGGTTTTCTTAATATAGCTGTTCATGCTACTAAGTAGCTAACTAGCTTAGTTAACAATATTCTTTGACCACATCGTAAAAGAGTCGTTGTACCAGATAAATAAAAGGAATATAGCTGGGCGTGTGAATTATTGACATAATTAACCTGCCATTGTCATTCCAACTTGCTATTTGTAGTCGTGTGATTAGGTTTTTGACAGTCGTCGCAGCGTGGTCGCAGCTGCTGTAGTCTTATTGATGTTGATCTTGAGTCCTTTTGGTATTATTAGAGGACATGCGTGTGTGACATCTTACAAAATGTTGTAAAATTAATTAAATACAGTGTGCAATGGATTCTGATGTAGGTATGTATAGAATCTTACAACGTCAAATTGTTACAATAGTAAAAAATGTAAAATACATAAATTAAAACGCATAGTGTCACTCTTTGACTTTGACTGCAGCAACATGCCACCTGCATCTGCACATGCATATGTCAATGTCAACTAGTAATCGAGTTGAAACCTGTCTACACTGCGCACAGTGACCAAAAATCGACAACCAAAGCGTCACGTGAGCGAATCTATGCATATACACTAGGTACGAAATTAATTGACGAGCACCCCTTGTATAATCTGAACGCGTGAAGATGCATTCATAAAATTTGCGGAGCATCAAGGTTTCTTATAGAGGAGTCTATGCAGTGAGTTTCGACTTTTGTTATCGCCGCATTTTTTACTGAGCGGCTCCGATAGCGTCGCCATGGAGACCAACAGGAGTGGGAGAAAGCCATCGATGATGTGAAGGTTCAGTGAGGTTCAGTATGTAGTTACATTTGTTGCATAATGGCGGATCGATCGCGCTACTTATGTTTGAGCGAGAAATGTTTGCAAGGATGCACATGGCGGGTGTATCGCCTGCGGTCTCGAGTGGCCGTTGTTGGCTGTCCAACAGGCATGGTGAGAATGAACTGAAGTAGGATGTACGCGTCTGCAGACAGAGGCGACAGATAGACTTCATTATACATATATAAGATAGTCGCGTTCTTTTTACCGTCAGGCTCAGCTCACTTCACTTTTGCGAGGTTAGATGCGAGCTACTCACTACGCAATTGGTCAGCCGGCTGGTGTCACCATTCATAGTAAGTAACTCGCATCTTAACTCGCAAAAGTGAAGTGAGCTGAGCCTGACGCTAAAAGGAACGCGACTATTGATTGTGGTATGTGACATCTGTGACATTTAGTTGCCTTCATAATTTTACAAGTTTATGTGAATGACTACAGCTTGGTAAACATGAGTTGAGAAAATAACGTTATAAATATGACGTACTGACTCTACAATGCTTCAGCACTTGTACAATAACATGATATTCTCAAATTGTCAAGTGTATAATGATTCTACCGCAAATTGTTGTTTTTATTGAGGTATACTCGGGGTTGAATTTGATGATAAAATTGTGAAAAATGAAAGGCTATTTGTTCGTCTTTATACTGGAATTTGACAAGCATGTTTTTGCCCGTAATGACTGGATGGTATTCAATTGTAATTACATGCAGCTGCCCTAATCATCCACTTAATCAAAAAATGTACCCTAAGCATCACATGAATAACGTGCAATAATGTCATCCTCCTACACTATCAGTGGTGCCGTGAATTTCTAGAGTTCTTAGAAGTCAAGGTCAAATGTAGTGACGGATGCCAAAACTCCTACGTTCAACAGCAAAATGCAGCAAATGCCCATACCATCTTTGCTTACAGCAAGTGCTAAAACCAGTGGAACACCCAATACCGAATTAGTGCGCACTAAATATGGAATATAGTATAAAATCGTTGGTTCAGACATGATAAGTTATCATCAAAGTAGGTATTTAATTAATATTACCAAATAATGACAACTTTATAACGTTTCCGGTTTTGTCATTTGGCATTTTAAATAGAACACACTACATAAGTCCCTTTGCATTTTTTGAATACCTTAAGTTTATCAAGTACTTACAAATAAAGTTAAATATAAAAAACCAAATATAAATCTTAAACAATACTAAGAAAAAATGCAAAATACACATACAAGCATACCAATTTAGTTTTCTTTTGCTTAGAAATACGAATTCACAGTAGTTAATAACAGTATTGTTATAGGATAGGGTGGTATTCCTATTAAATCGAAATATGTAATTAGTGGGTAGATAAATTTATATAAATAATTTAAAATTTATGTTAATTTAATTAACATTTATAACTAGCTAATCAACTTATGTTGTAACTAACGGACGGGTACATATCTGCGAAAGTTACAGAGAAAAAATATCTTGATTTGTAGCCCAAATTGATATGCTTGCATATAGCATTCCTTAAATTGTTAAATGAACAAAAATAGACAGGTATTTTTGTAGCAAAAATGATATACATAGTTTGAAGACATAGTAGCTAAACATTTATAAACATAAACTATTCGATTGAATTTTTTCAGTTGCTAGAAATTAGCGACATATATGACCGACAAAGCACCAAGATATACTCTTAACGCGACAATATAGATGTCGCTAATCGTACCAAAATAGTGCACGACGCATGGTGGGGTAGTTGTATTATGGTGTTGCTTGTTGCTGTGTGTTACTGAATAACTAGATGCCTACATAATTATGTGTGGAAATATGGTGTCCGGTGTGTTAGTATGTGCATTAAATTGTGTTGTGTAGTTTTATGTGAATTAATTAATTAAGATGACCTGTTGGCATCAAGTACAGGACGAACAGAGTTATGGCGTTGGTAAGTTTTCGAAAAACAATTTCGTATTGCGCACAGTTCCTTCGTCAATAAGTAACCAATAAAAAAGGATACTTCGAAGAGAAACACTTGTTGATTTATCTCCTGCAAAGTTCGATAATTTTCGTAAGTGTTTTTAATTACAATTGCGTAAGAATGTCGGTGAGACGTTTTAGGAATGTATATCGCGTTTTTAATCTACTTTTTTTTCAAATAGCCCCTCCCTCTTTTTTATCGCAATTTGTTCGCACATCCTCAAGGAAAAATCGTGAATCACATTTTCCTAGTGACAATACAGAGGTTTAAATTTTTAGATGAAGCATTGAAATTGCCAAGGCAATTAAGCCTATTTATTTGGGGCCATTTAATGAAATTTAAAATTAACTGCTCACGTAATTATAAATTAAGTACCTCTTTGGCGGGACCGTACCCGTATCATTTATTTACATTTAAATAATGTTCTTTACATTATTCTTTTTTCCAGAGTAAACATAAAAAGTTTCTGTTTGTTTAATTTGCTATCTTTATACTGTACTTATCTACATGTTCGTTTTGATAAGTAGCTGGATAACTGATTTCACTGTTCGTAAATTTTGTATACAATACTCTCCTTGTTAGTTGTAACAAATTATTTGTATTTATAATACTCTAAACAGAAGACCATAATTTATTGAATTTAAGGCTGGTTAAATTATCTATCTCCTATTTTTCTTCAGAAATTTTAACTTAACGTCGAACGCATTATTATATTATTCATTTATTATATTAAAACGATAGGAATAGAGATAGAAAATGTTATAAAAATGGTCATAATCATGAGGAATAATAAAGTACCAGTTGCTTCAAAGGTTTCAGGTGATCTTTCGTTTCCTTATTTGTTGTTATAATATCCATCTCTAATTTTATCTATTGCAGTAATATATACAGTACATTATTTAAATACAACTTCTTGTCAGATGTTTACTATAACGTTGATCTACAACTGTCTTCTCTGGACACAGCGATAATTTCTAAGTGTGGTGATGGTCCTTCTTTGAGGCTCGGATCGTGGAAGTCTTCGATAATATTTAAGATTCAATTACAGTTTCTTTATTAAATTGAGCTAAAAACTCAAAACTAAAAAAATGTGCTGTAGATTGCAAGCTTTATCATACAGTACTGTGCAAAACAAAACCAACGTCCTGAGATGTCACTCAAACTGCAATAGCCTTAAACGCGTGCGTAATAAGCCATTATTCTGAATGGAGGCTCGTAAAATTCAGTTGTTAAAACGTATATCATTAAATAGATGTACTAGTGATAAATCAAAATTTAGTTTGATTAGTTCTCACCGCGTACGTACAGTTCAGCATAGTAAAGGTAAATGTCTAAATCCACGGAACTACAAGATGAGTTTCAATCATAGAGAAGTTAGTGATATGGTATATTGTATATAACCATAATATAAATATATTATTATATTTTTTCATAAGATAGGTAGTAGAATAGACCGATTTATGTAAAGATACGTACCTATATGCCAAAAAATGCTTCTATACACTGATTGTGAGTGAAATATGCAGCTTCTATGGGTGTTTGAACATGACACCAACCTGATGGTAGCTAGTTCCAGCTACCTTAAGGATAGACATATTCAAGGCCTTGATTGGCATGTCCATTTATCTGACTTGAATACTATCGAGAGCCTTTTTGCGACACTAAAACGAAGCGTTTCCGTATACGTTTTCGTAACAAAGATCTGTGAACCACTGTAAGCGGTAGTGTTAAGCATGGATGACTCGAAGATATACGAAGATCATAGGAAATAAGGCTTCTTATACTAAATACTGATCTGTTGCTTTTGTTTTACACAGTTCACAACAGATTCTAGACTTGCTTTTGTTCTTTTACTAAAGATTATGCATTAGGAGCTTTAAATACAGTTCATTTTAGTTAGGGTACGGACATGTGATCAATATCACATTTTTATAAAGTAGTTTTTTTACAATATAACGACCATTTTATTTTAACTAGATTTGTTGCTTTGTTTTCCACAGTATTGTATGTCAAAATGATTATTGAATATTTAGGTGCAGAAAATTTAAATTTTCAAATAATACCGATTTAAGAAAAAGTCATCGATAAATATTGTAAGGCATGTTGACAATTCCAGACATTCAAAAACCGATTGAACTAAATACCTGCAATGAATATTAAAATTATGGTTTCTCGTGTTAATATGTATTTCGTACGCTTATAATACAATAAACAACTACATCGACAAAATCAATAGACTAGGTGCTCAAAGTGAGAAACATTTACTGCCAAATAGTGACTTGATTGGTCTCTGCACCCCTGCGAAACATTGCATTCGAGTGGAATAGGTAAAATCCTATCGACTTAAGTCCGTATCAAAACATGTAAATCCTAGCTATTAGCGGGTCGAATCAACAGGTTTAAATCTGTAGACGTAGCAGGTCATTCAACAGCAATTTTTCCATTAATCCATCTGTCAAGAAACACCTCATTTAAGTAAGTATCTTCTTACTCCAATTTACATACGGCGAAATAGGACTGAAAAACCAGAAGGCACTTGATTTTGTAACAAATATCTTTCAGAGATTAAATTTCATTCTATGATGAAGAGTATTACACCCAGCCACCCCAGTCGTTATGTAGGGACTTTTTCCGTCTAGCGTGGATTTTCCGGGACTCAATATGGATAATATATTGTATTGAATTATTAAAGGAAACGTTATCAAAAAATAAAATAAACATAAAACTGAAAACTATTTTCTCTCTGCAATATAATTTCGCAGAATTGATTGTTTCTCTTTCAGCGGCTAACATTTTTTTAGAATTTTCTGAACAGATTTTGGGCGCATATTGAAAGCTCCAATTTTATACACATTTTTGGAATCCTTCATATCATGTATTGATACGGTAATACTACAATCACTAGCCATAATCAGAACTTCAATCCGTTCTTTATCTGATAATTTTTCCATTTTTTAAATAAATTTACCTTTTACAAACGAGTAAATGACAGAATCATATCGAACGACGCGTGATTTTTTAAAATTTAATAAAAAGATAAGATAATCCAACTTGTTGAAAAGTTTTAAGCTTAAAAAACAAAATTAATTTAGTTAGAAAGCTTACAATAGTAAATTGTACCTATAAAATAAGAGTTTAATCACAAGTTTATGTTTAAAAAATGAGCTGGTTATAATAAGTTTTCTAATTAACGAATGTGCAAAATGTCTTATAAAACCTAGTAGAACTTCTACTATTTTGGTTTGTAAATGTTTTGAAAGTTGTAAGCATAATAAACTTTAAAAGGAAAACTTTTGAAAAGTCGTTTTTGACATCGTTTACGTTGATTATTAACATTTGTTTAGTGGATAACATTTAGTTACAGTATGCTCAAAGTACATATGAGGGGGTCAGTGAAAAATGGTACAAGTGATAATTAGGTACATTGCTGTAAATGAACGTTAAAGTTCAGAGTTAATAATAAATTCGGTATAACAGCAAGAGAAAAAGTATTTTTTGTAACGACTCTATTAATGTTACCAAATGGTGTGTATATGCTTAAACAACTGTTTTATGTATAGTTGATTAATAAAAAAAAAAGAAAATTCTCCCATGTACCATTTATGTCCATAATTTGATTCGAAAAAAAGTGGTAGCTATAAGTGTAAATTTTTTATTTAGTAATACAAAAATACATTTTCATACAATATCATCATCAATCTGATTCTATGATTATGCTACTGTCATCATCAAAAAAGCAACTCCGTATGATCTAGATCCTCACTATCTTTCTCTATTGATCCAGTATATACTGGGATGGATGTTCTCCTCGGCTGTTTAGCTTTTCCCTTTGGTGCATTTTCATGCTGTAGATTCGAATAAAATGTGTAATATACCGGAGGTACAAATTCTAACAGCTGCTGCAGGTTTTGCCATTTCAGATACTTAATTTTTGTGTGGTTGTGTGTACAAGTGTTTCAACTTTTGCATAGGTGGTCTCCCTTTACTCTTTAGAGACCAGTCTGCCTCCAAAAACTCAAAGGATTCAGTCAAAGTATTCTTAAATTACATTACATTTTTCCACTCTTAACCACTTTCTACTTCACCAAGCAATGTTTTGCTTTTCTTTATCTTTCTTTAAATTGGACGATATTTCATCTACATCAGATTGTGAGAAAAATCTTTTGAGGTAATTTCCTGGACATAGAACCTCTTAGAAGTTTCTTGGACTGCTTTTGTCCACTAATTTGGTACAAAAACATATTGAATATGACGTTTGTGTTTCTCTATGAGCCCAAAATCTTCGTCATTTTCCATGTATGTGTGACCGGGTTCCAAGAATTTATGGTCGACAGTTTCTATGTTAGTATTGTTTACAATGTACATCCAGAGCTTCAGTATGTTTTTGTTCTTATTTTGGCCCCCACAAGAGTCATAAAGGCTATTATATTTTTTGTGGATGGTGGTAATTGCTTAATAAATTTTAGCAGACATGAAACTACCTCAGAAGAGCCGCTAGGGGCAATGCTTTCGTCCCACATATACATATAAGCCTTATTGTTTCCTAGATCGAAGCATATGACTATAGTTCCATTATTTTCTGATTGCTGAGCAATTAATTTTGGATTTCTTTTTGCTTCAACGGCTTTTTCTTCTTTTCGTTGATGTAACTCTTGCTGTGTTTCTATCTCTCTCCTTCTAGCATCGTCTTCGACGGCCTTAAGTAATATTGCAAGTTTATCACATTTATCGTAGGTATCCGAGTGAGGTTGATGAAAAGAGATATTAAAGGCTGTATTAAAAATCTCTCGATAAAGCCATTCTTTAACTGGTTTCCGTTTTTCTTCCTCACAAAATACTAACAACAACTCGTACATTTTCTTGATGGTTAAGTAAGATGTTTTGTTTGGATTGTCTTTCCTACTATAACGACTTCTATATTTAGGAAATTTCTGTATGTGCTCTTTCACAAAGTTGCGATCATCTTCTGATATTTTTTTTGGATTAGGTGCCTTTCCTCTACCATCTAACGGTGGAAACCTATCGTATATCCGTTTTTCTATTAATAGCTCTCGAATATCTTCCATTGGTAATGTTCAAAGTCTTTAAAAAGAAATCCTTGCAAACTCTATGGTGCTTCAGATTTACAGTTACAGATTATTTTTTTCTGATGCGGCAGTATTATTTCTCCTGAACGGTTTTTGTATTTTCACACAGGATATAATAAATGCTGTCTGTAGATTCCAATTCCCTAATTTCCAAAAACTAAATTCTTAAGGCATCTGCTTAAGGTATTCTGTTACATTTATAACGACAACTATGGACAAAAAATTTAAATTGTTTTTCATCTTTTAATCGATTCTTATGTCCCAAGTACGCCTATCCACTGTTTCTCAGGATTTTCTTAACTTATTTTTTATGTGTGTGTGGTTTCCTTAATCGTTTTTTTCCCTTGACTAAATGACTATCCAAATTTTCTTTATTAATGTTAAATGATGGTTCTGAAACACCAGTTTCCTCTTCGCTGGTACTTTCATCAGGAAAATATGTGCTTTCTACATCTGAATCATCAATATCTGTAAATTCTAAAAGAGTGGAGTTAGATTTGTAGGCAATTTTGAAATCTGAATAATTTTGCCTTCCTCCATTTCTATTGATAGAAGTGATATTCACTTAATCACTTAACTAACCCAATAAACAGTCGAATTTGAGCAGGGCAGTATAGTTTTGATAGCAGTGTAAGCACAAAAACTTCACAATACCAATATATAATATAGTTGCCGGTGTATATGAATAGTGTTTGTGAAAAAGTGGTACAAGTGCACCTAGCCCAGTTTTCTACAGGGAAGATGGTGCCGTTTTAAGAGAGCTTATACTATCTGATCATAGATGTCGGTGAAATATAAATATGTTACTTATAACACTTTTTCCAAACACACCTCTATTTTAACTTTCCATTTTTGTAGTTAGCTCACATATTGGAAAATTGTCACTTATACCACTTTTCCACTGACCCCTTCATATAATATATGGGCGGTTAGCTTAGAGCTGGCAATTAGCGGCAAGAGTAACACATTTCCAATTGGTAGAATTCAAAAACTATTATGTTATTACCAAGCGTTAACGGAAGATGAGAAAATGAAAGAAGTTTTTGCTAAAGCGTGACATTTTTGGCAGAAAATTCCCAAACGATGCTTTGTTTGTTACAGTATTTGAGTTCTACCGACTTAGAAACGTTTTGCGTATTGGCACTTTTGCCAGCTCTACTAGTCATGACACGTATTTGTCATTTGGTATTATATATCTTTGCTATAATTTGCCGTTTCAACGCAGAATTAGCTGACATTGATTTCAAATTACTCCCAGCGAAAACTGTATTCATGTCCATGGGGTCAACTGTACTTACAAAAAGAGACCTGTCTTTTGACTTATGACCCCGGTTTCTTAATGTACTGTAATTGGTTCTATGTCAAGGTTAATTTTATCACGTTAGAAATTTAAAAACAGAATAATCGAACTTAGAAAAGATTTGATAAAAAATTCCTTATTGAGTCAATTAAAAAAATGGTTCATATATGTAATTAATACATAAATATGTGTACCAATTAAATATAATATACCTTAACTGAGTATTATAGCTGCCGTTAAACAAAAAGCTTATTACTTATTGATTTTAAGTTGGAAAACTACCATAGTTTGTTCTATATTTACATTGATCTACACCTACTTACATACATACATATGTATTAATAAATGTATTCTAATTGTAGGTTAATAGGCAAAGATCATACTTCTAGACCTTCAATAAATAGATATACTACAAGAGATCGCTATTATTACCATTATTAACAATATACACTGATTGATACATATGTATACGGTGAGAATCTTGTAAGATTGCACATAGGAATTATCCAAAGATTTATAGCGTTATTTTCTATTTATGTATGCTATGGTTTACATGGTGACAATGTACATTTTTAGTAATGTCATTTGAATTGTCATAATGCATTAAATTGATCCGCTTTTTAATTTCATCTATCAAGCATGTATACTTCTGAAGAAAGAATAAAAATGTACACACTATTTTCATGTGGAGCATCTTTGAGAGAAGTCTCAGCACTATTTGCTGCCGAATTTCCCGACCGGCCTATTCCCAGTATTTCTACTGTCAGGACTGTGGTTCAGAAATTTAAAAGTGGGGGTCGTGTAAATGTTCATCATACAAAAAAGCGGTCAAGAACATCGGCTATATTAACTGAAGATATGGAAATAAAGGTGTTAGCTTCAGTAGAGAATAATAATGTTGTCCAGTAGACAAATAGCTGCTGAATGTGGTATTAGTCCATCGTCAGTTCTTCGAATATTGAAAAAACGCGGATATAAATCTTTTAAATTCGAAAACCATCAAGAATTAAACGTTTATGATGCGGAGAATAGAATTAATTTTTGCGAAAAAATGTTTGAAATAATTAACAGAAATGAGATATTTTTAAGAAAAATACTTTTTACCGATGAAAGTACCTTTATCAAACACGGAGAACCAAATTCTCAAAACTGTAGATATTGGGCTACAAAAAACTTACATCGATATCATAGCACTAGGACACAATATCCACAAAAGGTCAATGTCTGGGCAGGAATAGTCGATGGACATATTATCGGGCCTTATTTTTATTGAAGGTACGTTAACTGGTCCAAGATACCTTCAACTACTTCAAGACCGAATTATTCCGGCATTAAATGATCTCCACTTAGAAGGTCCGTTATGGTACATGCACGACGGCGCTCCAGCTCACTATTCGCTGCAAGGGCGAGAGTTTTTAAACCTCAATTTTCCTGGAAGATGGATCGGAAGAGGCGGAGTTATTGATTGGCCTCCAAGATCACCAGACCTTACACCACTTGATTTTTTTTATTGGGGAAAGTTAAAGTCATCCGTTTATAAAGCAAATCCTATAAATAATATCGAAGAACTTAAAGCACGAATAATAGCATCCTCGCGTGCAATAACTGCTCTACAATGCGAAGCTGTTCTAAAGGAATTTTATAATAGATTAGGTTATTGTCTTTTAGAAAACGGTGACATTTTTGAAAATAAATTAAGATAAATAGTTTAGTATGGTTATATTCTTCGATTTATTGTTTAGATTTTAATTTATTTAATTTCATTTACTTTATATCTTATTTATTTTATTGTTATTTGTATTATAGCAATTAAAGTTTCCTTAGTTAATCCCTATGTGCAGTTTTTAAATGATTCAGTAATAGTAATTGAGCAGTAACCATAACATACTGTTCGAAATCCCTATGTGCGATTTTACATGATGCAGCAATGTATTTTGCACTTTTCTATGTAAAGTCTTAAAAGATTCTCACTGTATAGAATGTTGTGCAGCAATTTTCTGATATTTTTAGTACTTCTGTATTTATTTTTAGTACTGCCACCTAGATGTATAAAAAATAGGTATTCCGTGTGTCACTGGTGTCGATTGCGACATTTCATATCAGAAGGCATTTTGGGTAAAACCATATGCGATAAAGGAATTAACGAGCATATTTATAATAGATTGCTTAAATCAACTCTGCCGAACGTCTCATGCGTGTTATAGTGACCATTGAGACGCCCTTTCGGATAAAATTGAATGTATATGATAGGGAGATATTTTTACACAATCTGTTTTAGATAAACTGGATGTCGGATAATTGTGATCTGCGAATTCGGGATTACACTGTACAAATGAATTTTGTTTGATTGACATTTGGCCTGTTTATATACAAGCGAACCTCAACTTGCGAACATTGTAGCTTATAAACATTCGAAGTAGCGAACATCCAATTGATACCGCTTAATTAACTAATGAACACATTCTCTTGTTCTTGCGAACGCATGTTTAGTAATTCCCCGTTTTAACAGAAACGTGCACATATAGTATAATACCTATGTACATACGTCAGTATCTCTGTACATAAAATCGATGTGCATGTTAAATGTTAGTGTCTTTTCATCCACTAAACGGTAATGAACTTTCACAAAGTTTTACGAACACTCATAATTATAGTACATATCGTATATGCATGTATATGTATAGGCAATAATAATGAGGAGCTCATGCACACATTACGAATTCAATCTACCAATATTTAACTTCCGAACAATTTTTATAGAACGTATTATGTTCGCAAGTTGAGGTTCGCCTGTATAGCATAAGGCGGTGACAAGTTGTGAAATTGCTATACTTAAGTAATTGTTGTTACTTTACAAGTTAATTGACTCAACCACTCAACATTTTGTTGAATGTCAAAATGATTGGCCAGATTTTTTGAAAAATAATCTAGAAAAAGTTTTAGTATGTTTTTCACGAAAATATAGGGCTTACACTTGATTCCAACGAATGATGATATTTATTGACGTTTCGCCATTAATGTAAATGGTTCTTCAGGAGCCAAAAATGGATAGAGCATCCTAGAATGTAACACTAACGAAAGGAAGGTATATACATCAAGGTGGTGTGACCTACATAATATCTCTGACACACATTTGTTTGTTTTAGTACGTAACATTTAGTACTTTAGAAAAATAGAAAAAAAAGATATTATAGCGGAACATGGAGCTTTTATGTACTTCCTGTGCTGTACGTAACACCTGTTAGATTACGTATGGAAGGTTATTATGTGGTAATCAGCCGTGATTTAAATAATATTTACATTACTCGACCTTCACTTATAATTATATCAGACTGGAGATTAATTAAAATGAAAGCATTTAAATAAAAATGAGAGTATGTGAGAAGTAGTGCTCCATATTTTCTACTGCATTAGTATTATATCCAGATGTGAAGATTTTATTTACATATGTTATGTTTCGTTGGCAGATGTAAAAAATTCTGTTTACACTTTACCACTACTTTACATAACTAACACGATGATCTAATGTAATTGTTGCGACAAATATAATTATGAAAGCCACTAAATTTCCAGAAACGATTTATCAACTTCTATTGTGATTGTAAACTGTATGGGAAGCGAAGATTTCGTAATACTCTTCCTAATTGTCCTTTTTCCTAGATTGTATGTACATGTATTGTTTGGAAAATATTCAAAGTTTGTAATCGCCGATTTCAATTTACGTGGGTAACTTTGACACTAATTTTTAAAATACTTGCTTACCAAATCGAAAAGTTACAGCATATCTAAAATTACTACCATTACGTCTTATTCGTTTACCTACTCAGAATTTTATTTTCATGAGGTGAATTATATGAATTGTAGACACCAAAACATTCTAATTCATAGTATTTAAACGGTGTTATTATTGGTATATACATACATGTTTGTAAAAAAATTCAATATGAGAGTATTAAATCTCTTTTTAAGATGTAGTATATAAATTAAGTTCAAAGTTACTACGAATGCACCTATGATTCATTTCTGTAAGCCTATCAATGATTTTACAATGTTTTATAGTGAGTAAAATGATGACTCATCTGTTTTAAATGGGTTAAAGATCTTAAATTTCCTTACGCAGTAAATTTATTTTTTCCTTGTAACCTATAAGTGTACGCTTTTGTTACAATGGAGCTTTGTAGAAGAATTCTTATATGTATAAAGTGCGATTTGAGGAATGTGCAATTGCATTAGTTTCGCTAATTTGGAATTCTGTTTACGTGCGGCGTCGTTTTAAAATTTTATCATGTTATGTTATATCATTTTTTCGGTTCAAATAAAAAGTAGTGCAATCCAGTGGCGGCGCAAGACATAAATCTGGTGTAGGCGAAATGATTTTGCGAGGCCCACCTGGTGACGTATAAGAGGACGAAATTTATATATAAAAAATGTTTTCGATTGAATTGTGTATTTTTATTCTACACTATTTGTAAGACACAAAATACAAGCCATGACATTATATATTTCGTGAATTTAAGCGCGCATATAATCGCTTTGTTTAAACAATGGTTGGCAATTATTCCCATCATTCTAATGCGCATGCCGTTGACTGTTTTCAACGATTGCCTACCAAATATTTTTAATATTTATTTTTTATTTTATAACTACTTGAACCATAAACCCGATCGTTGTGCGAGGCCCTTTGGGACCGCGAGGCTGTAGGCAGCTGCCTACGTCGCCTACGCCTTACGCCGCTTCTGGTGCAATCAATAAAGATGTTTTCGAATTTATTACATTCAACGTATAGCAACAAATGTTACTGATATTTATTTAGATGCTAACTTATTAATTGCACAATTTTCAATATAGAGTCTCTTGAAAACTATAAATATTGGATGCGGATGGATTGCAATGTTGTGGTGTTACAGTTACTAATAAAATGATTCCTAAACTTCCTAAACTAAACTATATTACGGAATGTCCAAAGTTTTAATTTCTCGAAAGTAATTTTCAAAGTTTATGTAAATACATACAGCGCATTCGAAAACTAATTAGAGTAGGATAAATTTATTTAAAATTAAAAGAATAGTTTTTAAGGACAGCCTCGAATCGGTAATCTTTTTTAAGCTGGACTGAAGCATACAGTGGTACCTCAGGAGACAAATATGACCTAATCGTTATTCTTTTTAAGTAGATACATATTTTTATTGCAGAAAAAAATATAAGTTTTGTAAATGAAATAAAAAATAATGTATTGAAACCGTTCATATACTATTACTACATGTTTCGTGTCACAAGTCTTGGCATTTTGTATTTTTTATCATTGTGAATATCAGTACATGCCAAAAATAGTTCCAATTTGATTTCAATTTTATGTATTTTGATTCAAGGAAGATGCGTTTTACGCTTGTTACCGTTGTTATCACTCGAAATTACAGAGCAGTCTGTAGAACGTAGAACGTATCCTATGAATATAAATTTTTGATCAAGACTCGTACATAAAGATATCTGTGACATTGGATTTCGTAATAACTTATGTTTATTTTTTCCAGCTATCTATAATTTCTCATTGGAGGGAGAGTATAAGATGAAATTTACCTGCGGCGATGCTGTTCATATCTGGGAAGAATGCGATGACTGGTATAGGGGATGTTTGGTACATAAAAGAAACGTTGTTGGTATATTTCCGAAGAATTATATTTACTTAAAAGAGTGCGTCGTCGACAAAAGTTATACTAACTTAGCTGAATATGCAGATGATACCACAGCGCCTCCCCTATTTGTATTGAAACAGCCGCCTATCGTGCAGGAGATAACAGCAGTTT
This sequence comes from Popillia japonica, assembly GCA_004785975.1. Classification (NCBI taxonomy): domain Eukaryota; kingdom Metazoa; phylum Arthropoda; class Insecta; order Coleoptera; family Scarabaeidae; genus Popillia; species Popillia japonica. Next base: position 16,359 of record SMLS01057027.1, read on the forward strand.
TACGAGAATGGGGAACTCATTGGAAAAAGTTTTATGTGGTAAATATCGTATTTTGTACGTAACTAAACAAAACGTAATAACAGATACATATTTAATTCCTTTTCTGAAAACGAAATGATTAATATAGTAAAAGTTACAACTAGAACCAAGCCGGAAGTTCTACATTACATGTTTCATTACAAAACATCACTGACCGCATTTATTTTATTTCATACTTTCAACTAATCTAAGTGACACATGCAACTGATTCACTCGACGTGATTATATTTTTCTTGAGACATTCCTCATAAATATGCATCACCTCTACCATCAGCTTAATCAACTACGATAAATTACAATTAAATTTATTCAGACAGTCGATTAAATGGAAGGAACTTCTATTTGGTACTTACTCCTACGTAGTTAATATCTTTGAATTGATAATAATGACATCAATTCTCGTTTACCGCATATATCTATTTTTCATTTTGAAAGGTGATGCTTTAAGAAACACAATATATTTCCTACCGTTTTTTTTTGCATTTCGGTCATATAGTAATGTCTTTTAACGTTCGTAAACTCATCAAAATTTATTACCACCACTGTATTAACCGCTATAAATTCTAATTATTAATTTGTTGAACCCAGTCGACCGTACTCTATTACGTATAATACATATTACGTGGGTCATTTTAACAAAGCTATTATTATATTGAAATGAATGTAATAGATTAAAAACAATTAATGCAATTTTTTTCATACGAGATACGCGGCCTTCATTCTATTATTATTTACGTAATAGTATCAATCGTATTATTTCCTTATGTTCGAAACTTGTATTACAATTGAATACGATAGTATTTGTTACATCTTGCATCTTCATGCAGAGTATTTAAAAAAAAAGTATTAATTTTTTAAAGTATTAAAGAAGTATTACATTTCATAATTTTTCTGACTTGATTGACTTGTAATACAATTGGATGTTTTGCAAAATACCATATCATAAGTCAGAATTGGAATTTATTGGCCATTATTTGACATTAAGCTTTAATTTCAATTGGCTAATGGCACTCTGATGTGATTGGTTGCCTATTATACTTTGATCCAGATTGCAACCAATTCATGATAATTGTTTATTGTTTGCTTGTATCCTATGCTTGTATCTAACGAAGCCATTGTAAATGTTAACATATTCAATATTCATATATAAACGACAAAATCATTAAATACGTCGGACTATTGCCCTAAGTCAATCAGAAATAAAAGAAGTAATATTTTATAACAATCTACATAATCGCATTATACAGACATTGTTTATCATAACAACTTGATAAATTGATACATCGGTACTCAAATTTATGAGGTTTAGATTTCATTTCTTGTTTCTTTTTTTATAGACACACAATAAAAACTTTGAACTAATACAGAAACAGATTTATGATCTCATAAATCATAGGAATAAAATACTAAGCGGTACTCTGCCAACGGATGAATTAAGACAAATCACGAAACAGGTGACGAATGAAATCGATATGGGAAATAAGATCTTGGGTTTAGATATGGTCGTACGCGATAAGCACGGACACCTTTTAGACCCAGACAACACCAGTACAATAGATTTATATAATCATCACAAAAATGCTACGGAAAGAATGAATTTACCAAAGGTAAGAATGCAGAAGTTAAGTTCAACTAATATCATCTCTAATGCCAATGCCGATTGTATTTTTTTTTCAGACTGAAGCTAAAGAAACTCCTGTGAAAACGGCCATTCAGCAATTTTCTCACATTTTCATCGTATCAGTGAAAAATTTTACATGTAAAATGAACGAAGATGCCGAACTGTTAATGACGTTATACGATGCCAAAGAAAATAGACCAATCACGGAAAGTTATGTAGTTAGATGGTCTAAGGATGGTTTAATGAGGGATCTCGATCAAATGCATAATTTACGAGTTATGTTTACGGTAAGATAAACAATAGTATCCACATACTAAGAATGCTTACCACGGGCATCTTTTTACTGGCCGTAGGATTTGGGTAAGAAAGATTTGGAAAGAGAGCGAATATATCTAGTCTGTTACGTCATTCGAATCGGTTCAATGGATACAAAGGAACCCGATCACAGGCGAAGTTCTATGACTATGCTAGCGAAAAAACCGATTGATGAAGGAATGAGGAGGCCTTTTGGTGTGGCTGCTAAAGATGTTACGGTGTATATGAATGGTAAATTCGAAAGTGATTTGGAACAGGAATTTTCCATCCCTTTTTATAAGTTAGTACAATTAAAATTATCCTACTTGTCAATAAAACTTTATTTTGTGTATTTATGAGCACAAGTTAACATTTTTGTGTTACCAATCACGGTCGATGATCACGATATTAAAACGCGTTGATTTTCCTGTTATAGTACCCCAAGAGAATCAAAATTATCTTGTTTGTCCTATCCGGACATAAATCCAAGTTGTTTTATGCTAATATTATAGCTACAGAAAGTAGTTGGTTTTGCTGTAGTGACCATTGTCTACGTAAACATTTAAGTTTTTGCCGAGTAGACTGACTACAACTAAAATTACTATACACCACTTTACATATTTTATCTTTGTGTACTAGTTGCGAAAAAGACAATCTGGAGCAAACACTGAGAAAAATCATGAACAGAGATCCGAAAAATGAATTCAAACAGAACCAGTGCTTATTCGTCAGTTGGAAACTTTTACACGGAGACGTGAAACAAGTGAGGGAAGAAAATCCACACTTAGTACTTGGTAACGTTTCTATCGCTAGGAAAATGGGATTTCCTGAAGTAATTCTACCGGGAGATGTTAGAAACGATCTTTATCTGATGTTACAACAAGGCGAATTTCCTAAAGGCAATAAAACAAGTGATAAAAACGTTGAAGTTATTGTTAAAGTGTGTAATGAAAAAGGGGAACAAATACCGGTAAGTTATTTGTAGATTAACCATTATTTAACTAATTATTTAATTTTTGATAGGGTGTAATTTATTTAGGCGGAGATACAGAGCCAATGGATGAATATCATTCAGTAATTTATTATCACGAAGACAAACCTCAATGGTTTGAAACATTTAAGGTGGCGATACCTATTGAAGAATTTAAAACAAGTCATTTAAAATTTTATTTTAAACATCGTTCGTCTAATGAAATGAAGGATAAAAATGAAAAACCGTTTGCGATGGCTTATGTGAAATTGATGCAGGATGTTGGTACGACGCTAAAAGATAACGAACACGTCTTAGCTGTATATAAGATTGATCATAAGAAATTTAACGATTTTTCGATTGATTATTTTCAATTACCCTCTACCATGGATGAATTAAAAATGAGTATTAATAAAGTACAAGCTCCAGGGTTGTTTTATACTGGGAAGGAATCTTTTGTTATTAGAAGTAATATATGCTCAACCAAACTAACTCAGAACGGTAAAGTTTTTCTTTCAAGTAAATAATGTTAAAATTTATGTAATTTTGTGTAATTGCAGTTGATCTATTGGGATTATTGAATTGGTCAACTCATAAAGATACCTTGCGACAATCACTAGAATCTCTGAGAACCGTTATCGAGGAAAAAAGTGGAGAGGTTGTTAAGTTTTTTCAGGATATCTTGGATGCTTTGTTCGATATCTTAATGGATAATGCAGATACGGAGATGTACGATGAATTGGTGTTTCAATGTTTATTAGCCGTTATAGGTTTAGTCAGTAATAATTGGAAGTACCAACATTTTGAACCAGTTCTAGATTTGTATATAAAAGAAAGTTTTAGTGCAACATTAGCTTATAGGTAAATCTTTTTTTATAGATGTTGCTTGCGTTTGTGTGAGTTCTTAATGGAAAGGGCAAAGTAGTGTAGCAATATTGAAATTACATATTTGAATTGTTATAACATTTCGCTATTTTTGTTTTAGGAAATTAATAGCCGTAATGTCTCGATATATAACAAATATATATGACAAATCAGACAGAGAACAATTATATAAAACTATGCGATCGTTGCAGTATATCGTTAGATTTATAACTAGATCTAGATTATTATATATAAAAATGTACCATACGGACATTAACGACGATTTCGATCAGATATTGAAAGAACTTTTGGATGGAATAGTGCAATTAATGTGTGAGCAATCCGATAATATTTTAAGAGAACAAGGTGCCTGTCTTAAATATCTTCCAAGTACGATACCTGATATATTAGAAGTATATGATCCTAAACGACTAAGGTAACAGTATTTAGAGTATATATGCAAAGTTGTATGAAATCGATTATTTTAGTGTTTTCTTTTTTGATTTACTTTCAAACATTCCTCAAGGAAAATTGACAAAACAAAAAATGATGACTACAGACGATATTGTCCATAGTCAGTTGTTTTTATATCCGGAATGTAGAAAAATTCTCATGCCTTACATTACGAGTCAAATTAAACGTTTAGTGGAACAGGCAGAGGAGGTAAGTTGCTCACGCAATCATCACGCTTTGCTAAGCACAATTATGCTTATGTTTATTTTGTTCAGTGTTTTTTACTGTACAGGCCAATAAATTATATTGATTTTATCTGTACATTAGAAGCTTGTGATATACAGTCAATGTATATATGAATTCTTTAATTTCAATTAATAGTCTATAATTGAAAGATATGTAATAGCCTATTACTGGATCTAATAATTTGAGATATTTTGGAATGTGTAATTGCTTAGTGGGAGATGTAAATAATTTCCCTAATTTTAGGTATACAACAAAATCTAAGTTTATTTTGATAAAAGTATGTGCTGTAGATTTACACAAAATCTTTCAGATGTTTATTACAAATTTATTTTATAAATTTATAATTTTATTTAAGCTATTGAAAATAGAATATTATGTAATGATGCTTCTTATACTTGGATTGTTGTATGTTCTAGTGCTTATGTGTAGGGTTGATATACGAACAAGTATATTTTAGTCGGCATATTTTATTTTTATTTAATTTAAATTGAATTTATTGGCACTACTATGTAGTACCACTAAATACGTATGTATGTAGTCCAATGTAGAAGAACCTCATATTTACATGACTTTATTTTTCAATCCAATCAACGTTTATATTGTAATTATATCTTTTATTGTACAGATCAGTATTGTATAATAGTATACATCTATATAATACAAAATCCAATAAATTTACTGTTGAAATGTTTTCTTTTGGTTACGTTTATATGCATGACCTCCGTGCGGAACCATACTGGTTTTATAAAAGTTTGGAATCTGTTTGTTTTAATACATTACACTTCTAAGAAAAGAATTTCCAAATTTTTATGCAGTTGCTATAGCTGATGGAACATACCTCATCAAAAATGTACATTTTGTGTTAAAAAGTGGTTTTCTTTAAACACTTACAATTAACATTTACGTTGAAAGGAGTGATTAAAGAGATTCAACTTGAATGCATCGTTTTAAATTCACATACTCACTTGCAAGTGCACACATGATAAATAGTAAATACACTTGCACGTAAAAATCATTCTGTTTTCAAATTAATCTTGTACATAAAATCTGCAAAATTGCATCTTGTAGACAAGCATTGGAATTTTGAACATTTATTTTGGTTTTAACAGAAATTTCTTCCATTTTGTGCTGTAATATTACTATAATTTATAAGTTCATGTTATTGGAGGAAGTTTCTATCGTTAAAATTCTATATAATCTTGCTTAAACTTATGTTTGGAAACAGAAACTCAACACAATATAAAATCTGAATTTCTTTTTTTCTGTGCACAGAGTTACTTTGGCCACCGAACTATCTTCACACTTTGTTGTGATTTATTACTGGCGACTAAGTATCTGAACTACTGTGTATCACAATACATATATCTTTTGCGGTAGAATGGATATTAGCTCTAATACATTTAAAACTAGTGCTTGATTCCTCCATCTTTCTCAATCAAATATTTTTGTAAATGTTTGTTGCATTGCTGCATTGTTTCGCTACTAAACAACAAATGCATGATTTTGCTTATAATAATTATGAGTAGTAAATAATGCGCATGGGTATTAGGTTAGTCTAATTTATTTACAATTGGTATTGTACTTCCTTACAAGTCATTATTTTTTTAATTAGCACGAGATTTAACGGTTTTGAGAGAATATTCATATAGACATACATATTTATTCAGATATATTTTTTTTACTATCTAATTAGACAACACACTATCTTTCATAATGTTATCCTGAATTCAATTTATGGATGAATAAATTTATATTATGCAACTCTAATATCATATTACAGTTGCATATTATACTCATGCTTATATATTCAGAGTATATAAAACCTGGATTAATTAGCAGTATTAGCTTTTGGTATTTCGATTTTAAGTAATAACTTACTATTTATTTGAATGGATGGAAGATGGTTTTCCACATTGGGATTTGATTTTTAGTAAATTACTATAAATAATGACAGCTAGAATTATCTAAAGGTTTGCTATAACTGTTTGCTCAATGTGTATAACATTTAAAAAAATAGGGGTCTCATTGATTTGCCAAGTTAGATTTTTTATTATGTTTGAGGTCAAAGAGTTTTACGATAATTTGTTGAGAGTTGATCCAACTTTTACTTTACTTCTCGAAATTTCTAGTTTCGTTAAGTTATTACTAAATCTAATTTAGTGTTTTAGTCCAATATTCAGTTTGATTATATACCATAGTAGCGGAGTTTATATGCAGTGTTTCGTGATTGTATGAAATAATATAATGCATGAAATTCGAAAAATAAATGTAACAATGTAGGACAACGTGATTGATTTTGAAACATACAAAATATCACGGGAAGTATTTAAGTGAAACGTCTAATAAAACGTGTAAACAGTTTTTAAACGATATGTCGTAGATTTTATCTCATTTGAAATGCACGCAGTTTACTTCGCCGATTCTGCTTCATCAAATTTTCAATGAATGTAGTTTGAGAAATAACTAAATTTAATATTGTACATACACTTTATGGATGCAAACCAGGGGCAACAGCTTTGAGATAGAATAAATCTAATTGAATAATATTTGAAACACCTAATACAGTTTTATAGCTTTCTTATCAAGCTTCCTATTGTTATGGTTATTTTTTTTTATTATATATAAAATTCCAGAAAAGTTATTGGTTTTTAAGGCTAGCTTGCTACCTTTTATAAAATAAAAATGTCTCCGTATGAATGACATAGCAGTATAGTAATCGTAACATA
>SMLS01057041.1:0-20168 GCA_004785975.1 Popillia japonica
ACTTTGAAGTAATTTCGCGATTGCCCTTGTTCTCCGGTGTGAGCAAACGTGCCACCAATCGCGCGAGCAGCTGTCTCATGCTCAAAATCTCATGCACTATGTGTTGTGGCTAACACATTCGGCGATCCACCAACACGAGATACGAATTTTCCCACGGTTTCCTCCGCGGTTGCTGTATTTGGGCCAACTGGACGCGGTTCATGGAAAACCAACGTGCGGCAACGGCGAAAGTCTGCGAACCAATGGTAGACGGCTGTATGGGAAGGTGAATGGATTCCATAACGTATGTAGGTTTTGACACTCAAAGACAAGAATCGGATTATTGAGCGATACTGCTCTTTTTCAATGGTCGCAGAAACACTAAGGCGATGTTTTGAAATAGCTGTCAGAACAAAACTAGCCGTCGGGTTATCACCAAGTTTTGAAACGCGGACTAAAAGAGAAAAAAAAATGGTTCATCAAACATCCTCTCCTTCTCTTTTTTTTGGCTAGTAAAGCTATACTACGCCAATTAACCGCTTGCTTCAATGCTTCTGCTGGTTCTACTAATTATCACCCAATATGACTGAAACAATTACCTCTTGTTAAATATCAATAGAGGAACCATTGACTCATTCAGCAATACATAATAAACGCATGAGTAGTGTATATGTCAAGTTACAAGGTAAGTCTACTATGGGGATAGAATCTGTTCAATGTTTAGCACTGCTTATTGATCATAATTTAAAATTTAACCGCCATTGTCATGATCTACGTAAAACATTGTGTTCGGTAAGCTATGCCATTTTGAACCTTAAGAATTGTATTACTTTGTGTATATTCAAATAGTTTGACGTTGCTAATCTTCACTCGCACGTAAGATGTGCGATAGAAGATATTTTGGTGATCTTCAAGTTACTTTGAAAATATGTTTTATGATTACATTAATTACTATTTTTATAGTTACGTTGTCATCTTGTAAGAATGCACGACAATAACCCATATTCTATTCTATTCTGTCTTACTTTTGTATCACGTAAGTGTGTACCAACAGTTGTAACTACATTATTTTAATTTTAATTGTTCAGCGAAATTATGCATTTGTGGCAAGGCACTCAACTAAATTTCATGACAACAATAGTAGGGTAAATCAGGAACAGCCAGAGCACCGGAATAAGAGGAGCAGTTATATATGTACATACATACATAGTTCCGTCGTAATCGGAGTTAGTGCCTGTGCTTTTAGTCGCCTTTTGTGTGTACCTACTTCCCTTTTAAGATACATTTTGTATATAGTTTTTTTTTTTGAAAAATCCATTTCTCTATTTCAGTAAGCAGAAAATCTTTTTAAACTCTTCAATGTATATTTCTTGTTAAATTATTTCGATTGAACGCTTTTTATTTCTTTCTTCTTCTGTTTATTTTTTATTTTACTTTATATAATCTTAATAATTGCTTATGTTGAATTGTGTTTTTAATCTTAAAAAGACTATAAACAAAGTTGAAGTGTGCGGTAGCCCATTCCACTTATTTGGTCACTGCACAAGAAGTTAAATCTATAACACTAACTTGAAATAAAAAAAATTAATTTCCCAAATAATCTCTAGCTCCACCACACGTATTCTAAGTTAAGAATCTATGGACCACACCTCCTACAAATGCCTTAGACTTTTTCAAATAACGTCAACTATAATCAAGGTAACACCCTTGAAAGGTTGGTGGACAGGTTTATAAGAGACACCGCGCTGAGAGATCAGACCACTGAGCAATAGACAATATCCTCACCAATCGAAAAAACCTAGGCCACTTCTTCAGGCTAATTTCAAAGTCTCTAGGAGATAAAGAAATAGCCAAAGCGACCTTCTTTGATATAGAGGGAGTATTTAATAATGCTACCATAAACTCAATTATTGAGGCACTACGGAGGAGAGGCGTTACACCGAAGCTTCTGCAGTGGATATAAGGTAGCACAGAAAAAAGGATAACTACATCCACAATAGGTGAGGCTAACATTACACCAGAGGCAGGCGGGGTTCTATCTCCCTTATTGTGGGCTAACCTGGTGGGCGACCTAATCCGCAACCAGACCAGCAAAGGCTTTCACTTCCTAGGATGACTTTACAATAGTCGCCAGAGACGGTTCCCAAAAGTTCTGGTGGTAAATAGCAATTAATGTGGTGGAGAACTGGTGTAAGCAAGAACGGATGTCAGTTAATTCTCAAAAGACACATCATCTTCACTTGAAAAAGAAGGTCTACAGCCAATAGTGTTAGGAGGTGAAAGAGTTCCATATGTCAAAGAGGCAAAATAGCTTAGGGTATGGTTCCAAGAAGACTACTATTGCCCTGGGAATCTGCGGAATACTTTACGGGACAAACTGAGGCCTTAACCTCCAAATAACTCTGTGGTTATACACAAGGGTAATCAGACCCATGTTAACCTACGGGGCAATAGTATGGTGGCCAAAGATGCAACGGGCAGAGGAGGCCAGGATGCTGGGTAGGGTTCAGAGACTTGCCTGTCTCTGGTCCACGGCCGCGATGGTATCGGCCTCCAGTTCGGCGTTGAAGATTTTCCTAAACCTACCACCAGTACATATCTACAAACATTCAAGGGACTACGGGATCTGCAGCACACACATTGATGTATAAGCAAGCACCGACGAGTAGATCGCAAACATCAAACAATTGAACATCACAACTAATAAATGTACTTAAGGAGGCACCCCTTATCGGGGTATCAAGTAATACCATGGTTTGGAAATTCAACCTGGATAAGAAATACCTTGTTAAAATACTAGATAAGAAGGACTGGGACATAGGCCCTCCACTAAGAGCAAAGTCTATGTCTGTGATGCTACCTGTAAATTCTTGCCTTAAGGAGCCGCTCTCAAAGACGCTAAGTCCCATAAAGAGGGCGAAATGAGAAGGAAGCCTTCTAGGATTAAAGGGGATCACAATAGACCTGGAAGGTCGCGGTGAAAGTGGCCCGCGGCGCTACCCCAACCCCTAATCTAATCTACTAGTAACAGAGTTAAAGAAAGAAGTAAGTACAGCAAAACCAGAATGTTACCAATCCTGATATTGCAACTACAATAATTTCAATACCTAAAGTGAATGGAGGCCAGGAAATTACATTACCAGAAAAAAGGTCAAAATCAAATAGGCTCTGCAGCAAATATTGGTGAAGTAGAAAGAATATAACTGCTGTATGCGCAAAAAGTTCAGAAAGCGCAGCCCCATCAATGGTCATTTGTGCTAGATCCCGCATGTTTCCATTGTTCGAGATTAGTCTAAAATTGTTCAAAGACGATTCTGAACGTCTGGAAGGAAGAACTGATGAGGCTAATATAACTCAAACAGAGAGTTATGTCAAGAATAACTAAACATAACAGGAATTTAAAGTTACATAAGAAAGCTATTTCTATTACTCTACGTCCTGTAGTTTATTGGCATATTCAGGCTCCACTGGTAAGGATATCAAGAATATTTGTGTGAAATTTGCTCCAAAATATTTGATGAGTTTGATATTGTTACCTGTCTATTTTTTTTAATAAAAAAAAATGTAATACAAACAAAAAATACAGTTAATCTTCTCTTTGTTTTCTCTATCTGCATAATTTCAGAAATTTACTATAGTATGTTCAATGATAAAATACTTTTTATTTATGAAATACGTTTTGTGTTGAGAAATTAATTCTTTATGCTATGGTCTATAATGAACTAAATATTAACACTACAGCAATAATCCTTTATTTCAGAATATATCTTTCCAATCAATCCAAATGTTAAATTTGTTCCTGTTTGGTTGCTCTCTTTAATCAAACATCCATTTTGCGAAACCTGAAGCTGACATCTGCATGCAAATGTCGATTGAATTTGAACAGTATTTTCTTTCGGATACACGAGTGACAATATCCCTCTGTACCAAACGTTATTCAATCAATTATTTATCAATTTGTCAGCGTAATACGTGCAGCTTACAGTATGCATTTACTGTATCATACTGAGAACTGCAGCAAACCGCGATGGGTCGATATCTTTACATACGTTCCGACGGTTTTCATCGGCGTTGTGAGAACAATAATGCTACAATGCCACCTGGCCGAATCGTGATACAAACACCGACTAGCAGATCAAAGAGACACGGAAACGTAATCGTTCTACAATTTACGGTTCAGATGTATCGGAAAATGTTGAACGGGAAATGCTATTTGTTGAAAGTATTTGATTTCCCTTTTGTTTCAAAAATTTTATTCGTGTATTAAGTTTTATTTTGGCAATCGTAAAATGACAAATAGCTCATTTTAAATATCGTTTTTATTGCTATATCCAATTTCGTGTCCAAATTTGTATTCCATTATCTAGTTCACAACCTCCAAATTTAGTGAGTCACTATATTCATGGTCAAAGCTTGTTCTAGTTGCCGAATTTAATATCAAATTCTTATAATTATGATGGTGTATCACAGTTGGCTTTGAAAATCCATGGAACTTAAAAACATTCACTTTCTCCATCGAAATTATTTGCTATTGGTGAAGCCTTGAAGTATGATTGTCGGTTGTACTAGCCACGAGTTGTGGAGTATTGCAACCTTAACTTTCTCAATAGTTTCTACTAATTGACGCAACATCTGGTGCGACTAATGTTAGCATCAGAATTCTGCAAACCTTGCCGTCATGATTCCTAGTTTAGAGCTGGAAATAGACCCCATAAACGTCCTCTTGACCTGCAGCACGTCTAGGTGCAATGAGTGAATCGGCTTGACTAATCATTCATTGGAATTGCCTTTACATAGTTTCGATAGTTCATTTACTTTATTACCTGCACTTTTACATGTTCTCTTCTTTTTCATTTCTCCTACTTCAATTACTTAGCCACAGAACCTATGTATGGTACATACGTAAGATTTTGTATTCGAAGCTATCAATTCTATTTTTACGATGAGAATATGATGAGTTTTTCGTTTTATTCAAGTCCTTTGGATCCAATGTACACACTATTACAAAAGTAATGCCACCTTTTTGCATAGAAAAGGTGTTATACATCTTTTAATGCAGTCAAATCCTACCTCATTATAGAGAAAGTAACTTTTTATGCGTTTCTAGGTGTGAAGGTGACACTAGTTTTGAAACAAACTGTTATAATCTTGCGGCATCCTTATTCACAAAAATGATATTATCCCAATATTTTCTATGGCCATCATTTCTAGAAATTCCTGTAGGTTTTAATGTTATAAATCGCGCACAACATCAATTCCATCACAAATCTAACTCATGTGAGCAATTGGGCCTACGACAAATACATCACACAAATTTGGATTTGGAAAATCTTCCTATTTACGATTTTTACAATAAATCATAACAAACATTTTAAAGTATAACTTTTTACATTGAAATGAATAAGTAAAGTTTCATTTCAAATTTTAGTGCGCAAAGTATATACAATAAGATTCATTTGACACCACCAAACCTTCATGCCACCAAGGAATGCGTGAAGCTTCTCTTGTTTGGTAAATTTTCGCTGGTGTAAAAGTATCTACGTCACACACTGGTCATAATAGTAAATGGTGGCACAAACTATACTACATTGATTAAATTTCATGTTTAGGTTATTCAAATATTAAAGCGCAAAAATCCTTTTCGTTTGTGCCAAAAACTATAGGATCAAGTCGCCTATATTGCACTACTTCGTCAAAAATGCTTACAAAAATGAAACGAATTATTCGTGCAATTTAAGAATTTAATCTATTATTTTTTGTAATATTTCCTACGCAAATAAAATTTCTTAAACGCTTTCTATTTTGTAAGTTAAATATAATTTTTCTTTAAACCACTGCAAGTGGTACAATTTAAGCAAGTTTTCCTAAATTGGACCATGTGGTTTCCCAATTTGTAGGAGCCAAAATAAAGTGAAAATCAAATATAAACTATTATGAAGTAATGTTTCTTATTAAATATGTGAAACATCCGTCATATCACGCTGAAGAAACATGAACTCGATCATAAAACAGTGAAAGTTAAGTGGATGAGCAAAAGCAGGATAAGACTCGTGGGGCTACTGATAACATTTTGAATCATATCTTCAACGAAACACTCATTACAGATTTGGCAGAACCATTCCTCTTTGTTAACTCCTGCTGGCTGATTTTCTTTGATTGATCGATTTTTTTTTGTATTCGTTCCAGACCTGCTTTGCAGGAATGCAGTTGAATTCTGTTTGAAGTTCTAGTAGATCGAAAAACTCACTTACATTTTCTCTACTAAATCCGTTACTTCTTGCCAAGCATGTAGCTTGTGTTTGGCGCAAGGAGATATTAGGATGCCTTTTCATGAACTGAATTAATTATTTCTTTCAAAATTACTTTTTATTTTGTTCTGCATAGTCAAATGCGGCTCTGCGAATATCTTTAATTGTAAAACCGTAAAAACATTCTTCTAGTTTTAGGATTTTGTCCTCAAGCTGCTGCTCAATCTCATCACTAAATATAGTACAACGGCCAAACACTCAATTACCGTCTTTAGCTTTCGTATTTGCTATATTAAATGTTTTTTAAAAGTCGGCTTTGACTCATTCTGTAGAAGGAATTAGGGGCAATTACTTGTATTGTACCGGTACAAAATAGCTCTTTGCTAGTACAAATTAGGGATTAAGGAATGGGCTTACTTAAACCTTCAAAACTTTTTTAAGTACCAATGGACGTACACTGAAAGAAATTTAGTTTTTGAAAATCCTGAAGCCAGGATTAGAGTTCGTTAAATATTCGCTATGTTGCGTATGTAAATTTGATGAAACTGCTGTTACAAGCAGACGTGCATCAGAAAAGTATAAGAGAGAATTAATTAAAGCATGAAACCAGTACTAAGCTAGAAAAATGAGCAAAAGAAGATCCTGGATCAGATCAGAAGAAGACGAAGCAGATCAGAAGACATTCATCTTGCCCCAGTGGCTTCATCAACCTCAACATCAAATGTCAATCATGGCTTCTTAAAACTTTGTTTTTTACCAAGCCACAATTGTCTAAAAAGTTACAATAGGAGTTAAGAGAAAAACAAAATAGCGTAAGGGCCTGACTTTTTTACTTTGGCTAATAATGAAGAATCATCCTGTGTATTTTTATTAGTTTCATGAAAATAACGGCAAAAAAAAACAAATTTTCGTCAAGATGGTTAGAACCTTTAACATTTTTATTTTCTGTATATAAATATGTAGTTGTGCTGTAATCGAAGCTACGATTATTTAATCAGGTAATGCTATTACTAACTAAAATCGACATATGTAACTTTAAGCTATTGTTAAATTTTTAACACGTAAAAAAGACTTCTGATAATGGAATCGCCAGGTGAGGAATATTTGGGACCCTAGCTTGTTATTATTATCACTGTGCATTTTGCTGCAATAAAATGTCGATAATCCTAGAGAACTCTTAACTCTTTCAATCTATGCAGTATACCCGAAATCTAAATGCATATGTTTGCTGCATTGGCTCATTAATGAAGCTCGCTGTCTGGTGTAATGTAAAAGGTAACCATTCAAAAAAGAAATTAAGGTAGAGAACAGTGCATCCGCTTCCTCCTTAAATAGATCTTCGTATAACTACTACATGTTCTCCAAGCGAATGAGACTTGCCTTTATCCTGTTTAAAAGTTTTGTTGCCAAAAAAGTTTTCGTAAATCAGGTTCGGATCAATAAAGAGGATATTCACCCTTCGACAGCAACATTCTCCACTTATGTATTTTAACTTGCGAGCAAGTTTTTCGACAACTGAACTTCACCTGTGATGAATCGTTCACTGGTGTCTGTTTACCATTTAATATCGATGACAACTCCCGTACAGGTTATTCCCGAAGATTGCTGCATTTCAAGATGTGAGCCTACATATGCGTGTGTATGTATTACATATATACGACTATATTCGGTATTTTTATGCAGATGCAATTCGATCCAATTTCAGCTGTTTATGTTATCTTGTTATAATCGTATTTGTAATACGCTACGCTTCTCATTTGATTCCATACCCAGAAAAGTTATTTTACCTTTAGCTATAGGCATGCAAATGTAAAATCCATCTCAGTGGAACACACGAAATAATTTTGTTCTCGCTAACGCGTTTGGAAATCCTTTGGATTGCCTATATCTTCGAGTTATTCTCGCACAGCGTCGTTCAAAGGCGTAGCGGGGTTTGAAATATAAAACTATCGCATAGCTAACCCCCTTTGAGGTGCGATAACAAAGCAAAGAATGTCGGCTACCCCAATAGAAAATATTTCAGCTTTGTCATTGGTTTAAATTGACGATAGAGGTATTAACGCTTGATCATTGCGGGAGAATAAGTGGTTTTTAAAACTGGGATATGTGTACACCTTCCGTCAGAATTAATGTCGTCGCCTATAGCGCAGTGTTTATCACAACTGCTCACCGTTTAACCAAGTACGATTCCGGTCGACATTGGTTTCTGTAGGTAGGAGATTTATTTGGGTAATTTAAAACACCGGACAATTGTGTGAATCAGGTACGAAAATTGAAATTATGTGTTGAAAATGTATACATATACCGATATAAATATATAAAAGGTTATAATCATACATAAGTTACTTTAATTTGCAGATGTCATTTTAAAATACTATTAATACACAAAATTTAAATGCAACGGTGGAAAGCATCGTTTTTATTGCTTATTATATTATATATAAAGAACAATTAATAATAAACATGGACATTTGTTAAAAAACTGCAGCTACGCACTAAATTAGAAAGACTATTAAGGTTACGAAATTTATTACACTTACAATTAGACACTACCATGCAGATACATATATGGATCATTATTCATCATTATTATTCGATTACATTAATTTTTTTAAATATTTTATAAATTAATAAATAATTTTTGTGTTTCTTTAACTTTTATTTTATTGTTGTCTCCAAGTAAGCATGTCTCTTTAAATAAATAATATAGTAAATCCAAATATTGCTATTATCTTCTTACCAACAACAATTTTATTACAATGGTAAATAGTTATTAGTAAACGTTTTTAAATCTAAACATTAATGTTATCACAATAGCTACTTTTTTTTGAAGCTATATATAGTAAACTTGCAAAGTAACTTTTTCTCTATTCTCTCAACATTTTAAAGCAGGTTCTTTAATACACAAAATTTAACTATTTTCTTTCGTGAAGTTCTTCCTCCGAACGCGGAAGATTTAAAAATTCAAACCCAAATACCTACTACGAAGGTATGATTTACTATAGTATTAAAGTAAGTAATTAATATAACTGCATTTAACTCAATCCATCCAACTTCTTCTACCTTACCTTTTTTCTTTAATTTGATATACTTTAAAAATTAAATAACCTATTCAATAAAATCAAAACGTTGAGTTCCTTTGTAAACTTCTATCCGCGGTATCCGAGAAAGCTTGAGCTGATATTCCTAGTTAATTTTTTATTTTCCCATAAAGTGCTTTTTGTCTTGTTTGATTTTGCCTCTGCATAAGTTTGGGCTCTTGTTTATATAATGACTTGCTAACTTTACATAACAATATATTGTTTTTATTATTATACAAACAGCAATTCTACTGGTAGTGATACAACATTATTTCGAATTTTAATCAAAATTTACTAGTATTTAGATTATGGT
Organism: Popillia japonica; assembly: GCA_004785975.1. Classification (NCBI taxonomy): domain Eukaryota; kingdom Metazoa; phylum Arthropoda; class Insecta; order Coleoptera; family Scarabaeidae; genus Popillia; species Popillia japonica. The sequence continues at coordinate 9,621 of SMLS01057041.1, forward strand.
TTTCTAAATACTAGTAAATTTTGATTAAAATTCGAAATAATGTTGTATCACTACTAATATTAATGTTACTTGAAGCCATACTGAATTTATAAATTATTCTTGTTTTGTTTTCTCTATATTTTTAAAATAAGTATAATCAAATTAATTACACAAAATTTAATGGCAATATTAAACTTCATACGCATATCAACTTCATTTTTTCAAATAGTTTGCTATGCAAAGAAAATTATTAATACAGCCTTATTTGTCATCTATCCAATTACTTAATTACCTACTGTTAAGCGTAAATATGACATTGCCAATCATCTCCCTGTGAGAAAGCTATTTAAAGCATATTTAAATTTCCATATATACATTTTCAAAAAATAATGTCAATTCTCCTACCTGATCCACACAATTGCCCCCGGTGTTTTAAATACTAATACCCCAATAAATCATATACTAACAGAAATCGATGCCGGCCGAACGCTTGCTTGGCCTGATGGTGAGTATGATAATGAGAGTTTTGATAAACACTGCGCTATAGACGACGACATTAATTCTGACGGAAAGTGTACATACTTAGGTGACTCTTTCATATTTATAATGGTTTGCTTAGGTATACTAGCAAAACTTCGTTAGGGTTATTCTACAAATATAATAATAATAAAATATATCAAAACTAATGAAGAAAACTGTTTGATAAAGGAAACTATCAATATGTGGAACAGATTCACAAATATAGTTATACGAAATAATTTTTCTTACTATTATATTTTTTTTATCTCTTTACCACAAAGAAGTTCCAATGCACACACGTAATACAAAATTATCCACGTGATATTAAAATAATCTATTTAATATTTATAAATAGTTTCGTAAAAATTTTTTTCAAACTCAAAGTTACGTCATCTTTTTTTAGTAGTATGTACCTATTTAGAAAAAGCAGCTTCTGCGGTTATATTATATGATATTGTTTAAATTGATTACGACGGCGTTTTTTAAAATATTGTTTAGTTTGACCTATTTATTACTGTGTTTGAAGGCTAATAAATAGACGACATTACTTTGTCTTTTTTAATTTTTTAAGTTTAATTTTGTTGATATCTTCCACTGAAGAATTATTTTTACAAAAACCTAATTGATTAATAAATCAATTGATTTTTAATTTAAAGTAGTAAAATAATTTGGAAATTCCGTAGAATTGGAAAATGTTATGCCTGGTAGGTTATGAACATGGCAGACAACTACTACACTACTTAAACTGCATTAAGACGCAAGTAATATTAAGACTTTATCAGAAAAAAAAATGAGGTCCTTCAGTGACTATTGAAAACAACTAGGGAGCAAAACCATTCACTCTTGGGAACTAATTAACAGTGTGACATTAAATACTGCCAGATAATATTGTAACAAAGCCATAGATACACATCCAAGCACACAGCTAGAACTCCAGTGGATAGCTTAGACAATCACTACATACCAAAAACAATCTTACCATTTAAAATTGAAGGCTAGACAATACAGGCATTCTAAGAAAGTTTGGAAATTTTTGTTAACTTTATATTTCTCTATCCGGAAAAGGTACCAATATTGGCAAAATATTCCAGAATCTTTTAGTTTTTTTGGTCAAAATGTTCACATAAGAAATTTTACCCTTATGATCGGTCAATTCGGGTGAATATACAAAAAAATTACAGCTCAGCCAATCAGTTCAACTATAGCCGGCTCTGTAAAGGCTCCCAGCAAATAATTTAATATACTTTTTAACTTAATATTTCATAAGATTATCTGGAATTCCTTCTGTCGTTTATCAGGTGACGTCCCAGTTGTAGCTTCTAAAAACCATTTTATACCTTCTTAGGATCTAGCTTTAGAGTTGTTTAGCCCCGTACCGGTCAACGAACACTGCATTGTCATAGTGAGTCAGAGTCTGCACAACATAAAACGTTTCACATCTGTAGTTCGCCACAATCCCGTAAAGACTCCCGTAAAGAATCGGTTTGCCCCACCTTACGTTATTGATCTCGATTGGGGCGACTCCCGGTCTGATTTGGTTGAGGGTTGATGTGGTCCACTCAAGATATATCTCTGTGTCTCACTCTAAAAAAGTGAGTAGTCATCAGGCCTCACGAAACCCTTCCTTGAATATATCCTACTTGCTTGTAGCTCTTCTCCGTAGAGTGAGTGACGAACGTCGAAAGTTTGTTTGAATTTCTTTCTGTATTTTGTGGCAGTCCACCGTACAGAGAGAGCAGTAAAGCCTGTGGGATCATAAAGAGCGTGATGGGGCGTTGCTCTCAAACATCCAGTCGTTATGCAGCACGTTTCATTTAGAGCGATATCTACTTTTTTGGCATGGTGGCATCTGTTCCACACAGAGCAGGCATATTCTTCTGTAAAGAAACACACTGCTTCTGCAGTTTTTTTTGAAGAACTAATCGGTTTATCTGTTAACTTTTTTCCCTTGTTTTAATGCAATGCTGTTTGTAAGCAAGAGACCGGTCCAGCACAGCTGCAAGAAATTTTGCTTTTTCAGTGTGTTCCAATACGTTTTCCCTTCATGTGACATTCAGGGTTCTCTTAGCCTCGTTTGTGAATAGGTAGAAAAGCACAAACTTGCGTTTTTGCAGGGTTCGGTATCAATTATGTTCGTAGTAGGTAGATATTGTGGAGAGAGCCATTGGTAGTTTAAGTTCTACCTCTCCAAAATTCTGTTCACGAACGGCTATGACCAAATCATCGGCATAGAGAAACTGTTTTGAATAAGGGGTTGCGGACTGCTTATGCTTGTATACCTACATACATTAACTAACATACACGTCAACTGGGGTAACATTGGCCTAATTTTTTTACAATTCAAAAAGTAAACTACTGTAACGAATGTGCCTACTAAATCATTTTAATGAAATATAAGGGCTGCTATATGAAGTAATAAAAAATCCTGACTCAGTGGAAACATGTTGCTTTATTTTTATCTGAGTTAAACCCCTGGCCCGTTATAACCCCAAAATAACCTCTTATTTACCAAACTGACTTGATAAAATCCACTGAAATTATATGCAGATAGTATTTTAATTAACACAGTGTATATTTTAGTATGGAAACATTCAAATTTAAGCTGTAATGCAATTTCCTACGCCTAGCTGTAGGTTTCACACCGAGTTCACTTCTTCTTTGAATTACCTGTTCCATAAAAACATCGCCAACTAACTCCTTCTCCACCTCTTTGTTTGGCAAACGATGTACGAGCTCTTGCTTATTGCATGAGAAGTTACAGCATTTCTTGAAACTAAAAACCAAATTATTTTCCTTCTATTCTTTTAGTATCCCCATTACTTGCTTCAGAAGTGATGGAAATCTTTCTTTGGTCAGTGTTCCACATCGAATTCCTTCAGCAGATTTCTTCCATGCTTTCAATATCGTACAAATTTAATGTCATTCGCTTGGAATGCGTTCCAACTGTTACATTAATGTGGGAGACAAGTTGCCGCCCATAAGGACTTTCATTTCTTTTTGCTTCTTAAGTCTTGGTAACAACAAACTGAAAAACCAATCTTTAAATATGGCACCGTCAAACCATCCACTTTTTGATCGATTGTATCTATACCCTGAAGGTCCATTTTCCATCCACGTTGCCCATAGATGTTCTTCTCTGTAAACAACATGTGGAGCTAGCATTTCTCCCTTTGCGTTTCCACAGGGCATCATTGATGTAGAAGCCTTGGAAGAATTCATTGGTGCCTATCCCGGATTTTTTTTCAGAAGAGACTTAAAAAGAAGTATTATATTCTATTATCTTGTATTTATTGTGTCATATAGTTATGAGATAACAGAGTTCAAGCTTGGCTCTTATGGGCCAGTGTCACACCAGTGGCATATAAAAACTCTTTTCAAACTTCATAAAATATTGTGAATACAGCAAAGAATGTATTCAAATTTAAACTTACATTATTTTACCAATCATATTTAGTAACTTTCGTTGTACTTACCAAATTTTTTCTGTATAAAAATAAACATACACATACACAAACATACGTAATACAGTTCCACCATACATCAGATATTTTTCACAAAGCCAAATAACTGATTCACTTAAAATAGTGCTGTCGCCTACAGAGAAGTTCTAAAAGTTCTAAGTTCATGTGTTTTACTGGCTAGAGGTGCCATCAACAAATTACCGTTCAAATGACTAACATTTATCAAAATTTGTGGGAGATATAAAAGTTCAAACATATATCAGTTTAAGAGGAAGAGCAGCTACTTATACAGTAGCTGATCTTAAACCCATTGAGAATTTAAGCATATGTGTAATTTGCCAATTATATATATAATAACTTGTAGTTGTAATTGCTTGTTCTCAATAAATTCGATATTATTATTATTATAATTGTTATTATTATTTCGGTTGGGCCAAAGTTAGCTCTAATGGGCCAATGTTCCCCCAGTTGATGTACATATACTGACCAGTATCGGTGCTAGAACATTCCCTTGTACTAGGCCACCAAATAAATTCAATTTTGCAATATAATCTCTACAGATGTCTTCAGGTTATAATCCTTAGTTCTCCTGCAGATTTTTGGGAAGACGTAGCCGTGATTGGCAGTATCATAAGTACAGTAATGATGATGCTGAGATCTTTTATGTTGCGGGCCAGATCGATCTTCCAGTATCGAAGAGGGGAGAAGAGGAGGATGTAACTTTTAGACTAAGAAGACACATAACGATAAATTGTGAAGATTTATTTGTGCAAAGAGAACTGTATAGAACTAACGAACATGTCTACGATACATCGTAGGAGATATTTTGTTTTTCGCACTTTATTAATGCAAGTTGCTAGAGCATCATCATTTGTTTTTACTCCAAGAACAACTACATAACTAAGATCACGAATTGAAACTGATGATTTAAAATAAATACAAGGAATGTTTCCACACAGAGCGGATATTGTTGTTGTGCCAATAGAGACTGCTAGATACATCTGTATAGCCACCCACATAACTGACACAAATTTATGAAAGAGAAAAAGCTGACATGGCCAACATGCATCAATAAAGTGCGTAAATTAAAATATCTGCAACGATGCGATGTATCATTTACACGTTCGCCAAGTTAGCATAGTTTTTACGGACAGAAATAAATTATTGCAATGGTTCGTTACGTTTATAGAGACTTTTAATTAAGCTACATAATGTTTCTGATTCCGTAAATTGGGACACCACGTCTTCTGTTACGAAGCCATCGCTAGTCCTATCAGTCTCACATCCCTAATGCTCTGCTGCACACTAGAGCTTAAAGCGTTGCTGTGCTCTCTATGAGCAAAATGAAATCGATGCAACATATGCAATAGCGTCAAACAGCTTTTCACCAAAAGAGAATTAGCTTTTAAAAAATAATTCAAACTTCGAGAGGTACATACATACATACATTTATCGGCGTATTACATACATACATTTATCGGCGTATGTATTGCTTAATTATAATTTTTTATTTTCGCAGCTTTACCCAACATCATATATCTAACAGAGACATATCTTTTTTTTTAACATTCAACATACATTACAAAAAATATAAGACGCCAAGAATCTCTGTTTAAAGAAAAATTACTCCACGTTGAAATACCGATGATTGTAAATAGATTACATCCACAAGAGATAATCTGATATGCGTACCGCAGAAATATACTCGCCGACTCTCTTCTATTATTAGCTGAAAAGAGAAATTCGTTTTCATTGGATTCAACGAGACGACGACGTCAGTAGCTACTCGTTTTTATTTTATCGTTCATACAAGATCTGTCGAGTTTTTACATTCGCGTCGTAAAAAAACTGAGGAACTCTACAGGCACAAACTGGAGAGAGAGATTCAAGCTTTGATGTATAAAACACGATTTGAATTTCAAAAAAGTCTGGAGCACAACGAAATCTCTAATTGATTAGATTTGTTAGGGAGAACTGCTTGAAATAGCGACCTAATACCATTAAGCAAATAAATGATTTAATGTTTTAGAAAATGCCAGGTCAGCTACTCTCCGAGGAGAAAAATTGAGGCATCGGGTATAATGGAAACACCAGCAGTAGAGCAAATTTCTCGTTGATATAGGTATGTACATACATAGATGGAATATACATACATACCTGCACTTCAATTGTAAACCCTTACGTAAATAAAATAAATACACCTACTTAAATTTGCAATTTTCTTTACATATCACGGCAGTTTAAGGTACCTAAGTTTTTCGTTATTTTCCTCCAAATGGATATACACATGTACGAACGTGTAGGACAAAGTTTAAGTCTCTCAAGGCCATTACACCTATCTTTCCCCTGTCAGGATAGGAGCGTGACTTTCTGAACGTACACTGTTCTGCCCTCTGCGTGTCACATCAGCTTAGCCTGTCACCTGACAAGGACGGATTGGACCCGGACGCAAAAGACGAACACTCTCTTCCTAGATGTAAGATTCATGGCCGACCCTGCTGGTCTATAACCGACTACAATACCATCAACAAAACGTATATACATACATATTTGGACACAGGCGTGAAGTTTATTACGATTTGAAGAAGATGGAATGGCGCGTTTGAGTAAGGTTTAAAGAAGAGGAAACGATTTATCTTTTTATTTTTTTTTGCTGGTTTAAGTAAAGGTAATATAGAAACATATATTTTCGGCTAGGTATATATTTTTTACTTATTGCCTACCTCGATCTAGATACCTCTTCGTAATCAAAGTTGTAAATAAAACGAATAGCGAAACACAATTGACCGAACCCACTTGTCAGAACATATATATAGTCTGTTTACGATAACAGATGAGACACGTCATCAATACACGTCATAATAGCGGTACGCATTATTGCCATTTTTCTTTTCTCATATAGGATATGTATAAAATCATGATAGCTCATTGACATGCAATTCGCGTTAACGGCTAACTCCATACTTGATGGCAACATCGAACAGGTCAAGTACCTTTTCATAGAACAAATCCCTATATCTTCGATAGTGAGAACAGTTATTTTCGGGTATTTCGTTTTGCATAGGTAGCTATTTCTGATTTTACTGGTTATAACGTGCATCGTCTGTGATCGTAAACAGACTATAAGCACATATACAACGAGTTCTTGAAGTATGCAATAAAATTCATACATTGGAAAATAATGCTTATACTCGTAAAAATGTTCTAACGTGTAGATGCTACTTTGCCTGACGATCTTATTATTGAGTTTGTGACATTATTAGCATTTTATCTATAAACACATTCACTCTTTATTTGGTAAAAAATTCCATTTCAAATTCAATAATTACAAAAAAAAACTGTGTGCTACATTAAAATTCATCATGCAAGTTAGACATCCAGTTTGGACAGTTAACTATTTTTTTGTACTCTGATACTCTTATTTTCTTCATCGCTGTCTTTATTTTACAGTTCTAGAAATTCTTCTCATTATGTATCAAAATTAGAAATGTTTTCTAAACTTCTCAAGTATCTTTTTGACCTTTATTTGTTTGTCATTCTATAGGTCTCAAGTTTAACCCTGATATTGCTCTTAGCTTGTTCTATTTATTTCTCCGCAATGATTATCGGAGAAACAACATCTAACAGTTTGCCATACATAACATCATCATAGCTGCACTTTCAGATAAAGTGTCCATATTCTCAAGATCTATTGAACATTATAGTCGCAGAGAACAAACAAAGTCTGAAAATTTTTTCGCAAAAAAAAATGCGAGCACTATTTCAGAACTTATGCAAAGCGCTCTGAAAAGAACAGAAGAATGGTGTAGGCAGGAAAACCTAAGAGTTAACCCTGCGAAAGCAACACTGGTACCCTTTATGAAAAGAAGAAAGTTGGATGGCCTAAAACCACCGACACTTCATAACGAACCAGTACAATTCAGTCAGGAAACAAAGTTTTTAGGATTGGTCCTTGACTCGAAATTAACATGGAATCAACATTTTGAACAGATGATAGACTAATGCAAACGAGCACTAATGACCACCTGAAGGACAATTGGGAAAACATGGGGATTAAAACCACGCATGATGCACTGGCTGTACACTGCAGTGGTAAGACCTATGCTAACCTACGGTTGCCTGATTTGGTGGCCTAAAGTTACACAGAAGCAAGCGATTGCAAAACTCGCAAAGGTTCAGAGGTTAGTTTGCCTGTGTATCACTGGTGCTGCAAAAAGCACGCCAATAGCTGCTACGGAGACCATGCTAAACCTGCCCCCCTTGGACATTTACATAAGGGCGGAGGCAAGAGTAGGGGTTCATAGACTGAAATGCGGTGGAAACTGAAAAACCCACAATATTTCGGGGCATGCCAGAATAACCACTGAGATAACAAACCCTATTTTTGAAATGGGCTGTGATACCATGATTCCCAAACTCTCCTTTGATAAACCATTCAAGGTTGTCCTAGATTGGGAGAAGTGGAGTGAAAAGCAGAAACCTGGAATCCGAACCCACATCTGCTACGCAGAGGCGGGTATATATGGAGAAACTCTAAATCATGAAGAATACATGATGTTAGGGCAATATACCACCGTGCAACAAACGGAAATACTAGCAATAGAGATATGTGCCCGCAGGGCATTGGATAAAAAACCAAAGGATCAGCTGATACATATTCTATCGGACAGTCAGGCAACCCTAAAAACTCTAGCAGCCTATCAGATAACCTCAAAGCTAGCGTGGGACTGCCTGAAAAATCTAAAAACTCTGGCAAAACACAACAGTCACTTTGGTGTGGGTGTCGGGGCATAAGGGCATACCAGGCAATGAAGTCGCAAACAAGCTCGCAAGAAGAGGCTCCGCAACTCAATTCACTGGACCGGAACCGGGTCTGGCGATACCTAAAACGGCAATACGTGGTGCAGTAACTGAGTGGATTACAAAAGCACACATGGACACTAGAACAACGTTGAAAGGCAGTTATACAGCAAACGGATGATGAGGCAGCCATCCCTGCAGTTAACAGCGGATGTGCTGGCTCTTAACCGAGTACAGCTTGGAACAGTGACGAGCTTGTTAACAGGACACGGCTGTCTAAGGGAATATCTGCATAGAATCGGAATCTTTAAAGATGAAACTATCTGCAGATTATGCAATGAGGAGGAGGAAACAGACTACCACATTGTATTTGAATGCGCTGAATTGGTACAACGGAGACGGTCGCTTTTGGAACAAACTAACCAACCAACACGTCTACCGGAAAGAGATTTACCATACAGGCTATTAAACCTAGTAAAGGGGACAAACCTGTTTTTGTAAAGAAATTCACTAGGTACGGAATAATACAACAGGCCTTAGGCTGCGGTGTTAAGGGGATGACGCGAAACCTGATCTGTACCCAGTGTGCAAAGCAATCAATCGAGCAATCAAGAATCAACATTTGTGAAACAATGTATTATAAAATAACTCCATCTTTCTAGTATAAGAATACATATTGTTTCAATTCACTGTTCAATTAAAAAACAATTTGGGCAACACATTTTGCTGATCTCTGTAAGTGAACTTTCAGCAGCTTCGCTCAGGTAACCAATAAAATTGTTCATATACACATACATCAACACCCTGTATAAACAGTGTAAACCATAAAAATGTTATTCCCACTCAAATTGCACTTCTAATAAATTCTAGAGTGCTCCATTTTATTTATGCTCGGTTTTATAATCAATTACTCCCTGTGAAGTATCCAAACAGTGCACCAGATTGAATTATTTTAAATTAAACTGTTACAGAGTTCTACTAATCTTTAAATGTTAAACCCTACTTCTTAAGCGATTCAACTTTGATATGCAGGTTGCTTGCATCAAAACGATGCACTTAGATTTCTCGCACGTCTTTGGACTGTGTCGGTTTTTATACAGAGGACCCTTGTATATTATTCTCCACAGGAGCCCTCAGACATTATAGTTAGCTCCCATTAGCATGTTTTTCAAGTTAACATATATTGACAATGGCGCACCTAAAAAACAAACAGCATTACAATAAAAGTCAGAAAATAGGCGGCGGTAGGTGAAGTAGAATTATGGTTTCACTGCAGTTGTAAATTCGCCAACATCGGTTGCAGTAATCTCGTACCATTTCGCACGGAAGCAAATTGATCGCACAGTGCCTCCGCAGGAGTATTGTAACTACCTAGCCTGCTGTGACTAGACAAACTAGATCGATAGCGATGACGCCAAACAAAGCAAAAGCCGAGTAATTATAATTATTTTTGGAATACTGCTAAGCGTCGTGATACAATCTCGCGGTTTCCACTTTATTTATCGAATTATGTAGCCGTTAGATGTGCGGCAAATACTCAACTGAAAAAGCGATTAAGTTGATAGAGCGTGTTCGAGCACGTTCAGCTTGTCGTATTTGACCGGGCGATTAACCTGACAGCGAAAGCGTTTCTGAAAACCACTTACTTTTTTGAAACTAAATCATTTTTAACAACATATAATATTTACGGTGATATTGTGAGTTATATAGGCTGAGAAATCAACAACTACAAACATATACATACATATATTAGAATGAATTCCGTACTGTTTCTTTAAAGTTTAGCTAC
>SMLS01057046.1:0-12905 GCA_004785975.1 Popillia japonica
CGGTTTTCGTTTATAGAAGCCGAAAAGTTTATGTGTAGCTGTTTGCACATCTGATGAATTAAATCATATTACAAATAGAATCTGAGTGCCAAACGATGTCAAACGCTCTGGCTATCCTTAAGAAAACAGTTGGAAATCGTAGACAACCCTTCGCGGCAACCAAACTGTTCGTCCCGAATAATGTTATATGTGACAAAATTTCTCATTTAAACTACTTAGTATAACTGCCTTTACTAACTTGACGAATTACGAGATTGTGTTTTACGAAATTGGTCTATAGTTCAAGCTATTATCACCGTTCTCTTAAACTTAATCAAAAATTTATGCCAGAAAATAAGATCTGGGATAGAAGTATTAAAAATAAATAGGTTGTTATCCAACTATTTTTCTCCGTTATGAACGCCTCATTGTGTATTTTTGTGGATTAATGACTACATCGTATAAATTCTATGCCATAGGTATGAGAACTAACGGATATTCACTATAGGTTTATAACTTAAATGTTGTGATTTGTTTTTTATAAGTTTCCACGATTTGAATGTATTAATGCAAATTTGTATGTGTGTTTTGTACTTAAATACATACTGCAACTTATTTGTATGTAATCATTATCAATAGCTAGTAATACATATACATTCCATGTTTAAAAGTTCTCCTCAAGCTTATAAATAACTAAACAGATTCATTCAAAACCTTAGTGTCTCTATTGAGTAAGGTTCCATTATGGTTTTGATCACAGAAACAATTACAAAACAGAGTTCTTATAAGGTCCTAAAAAACACTCCTACAAAACACTGACAAGTGTCTATCAAAAGTTGAAATATACATATAAATATCTTTGGTGTATTAGCATGAAGGTATATCTCAACACAGTTTGCAAGTAAAAATGGTTTAAAATATAAAAATGATAACAGTAATAATTCTAAGGACAATAATATACTTTGTATAATGTCAGTAAAATGTAAATTAAACACTTTATACAAAAATATTAAGCTTTTTCATTATCAGCCTCATATAGAGGAGGTTTTGAGAAATAAATTTCATTCTCAGCCAATACCACCAATTCCTCTGTTTCCTTTTTTCCACTATGTAGATTCACTTCTCCCACATAATTTATCTTTATATCATCAACTTGGTCTGTGTCCTGTTTAGAATATGGAAACTGTTCTATGTCTCTGTATCTTATTGACGATACAAGCAAAAATAAAACTATAATACTGGCAAATGATAACGCTACCAATAAAACCAATTTTGGAATACCGGAATTTCTAGATGCACAATCCAACCAATTTCCCGGAAATTGGGGTTTGGATTCTAACATTCGTTGTTCCATAATGTCTAAGATTGGCATAGTTTTAATTCTTGTTTCTGGTATTCTATATTTGAAATTGTATCCTAACTGTAAGCGAGTCTTTATTATTGGATCAGAAAACAAATCTGTTTCAAATATTTCAATATCACTTTCAGAAAATAAGTTTCTTGAATTATCTTGCTCCATAACAGTGTAAATATTGACCAAACGGTCCTAAAACAGAAATAATTATAAATATATGAGCAACACTTAGTACAAAGATTTATACTTGTTTTTGTTTTACCATGGCATTACATCCTGTAATGCAAACCATTCTGTTCTCAGTATCTAAGTATGCTTCTTTGCATGCTAAAAAAATGTATGTTTGTACGTAATATTAATATTTTAAAGTATTGTTATACAAGGGTTATACCTACAGAAATAACATTGTTGTTTTGTATTATTAATATCATGCCCATCAGTTAAGTAAATAATATTAAATAAGCGACATCCTCTTTCACATATAGCCTCTGCATCATTTACCTATAACACATATACAATAAATTGCCTTTATTAAACAAAAATTACTGGATATTAAATATCATTATATTTATTATTTACACTTTATATAAAATGTACTAACCACTGGCAATAATAAGAAGTTATCTGTGCAAGCATTACTGCACAAATAATCTGCATTTTTGGTGTCTTTCATAGAAGAATATCCATTCATAGAGTAAGTACATATTATAACACCAATTAAAAAAGAATTAAATTTTAACCATAACTTATACATAACCGATAATGATTTTTTTTCTACTTCAGACCGTCGTTTTTTTTTACTTCAAATTTTAAAGATGCGCATTATATCGTGATCTTAATTTACATTTTTCATATTTCACATGTGACACTGTGGTAGCAAGTGGTGGCAAGTGATGATGATGATAGGCAATGATTGGTCGCACCGGGTCGCACTTTGGTCGCACTGGTCGTGGATTGGTCAATGACAGATGACAGTGATGATAGCGATACAAGACACTTTCGTACATCTTGCAAACGATAAAATACCCTAAAGAAGAAGACAACGTTTCTCGTATTGTATGTACCGAAATCCAGCATCAAATAAAAGCATTAACAATACATATAGATTGAGAATGACGTTAAGCTTTGTAATTAATTGCGTCCTGACTGAAATAAACCATTAATTTTAAAAGAGGACTAGCCATTTTTCAGTACTAGAGTTTAGTTTGGCATTATTGGAAACTAATATTTAGAAAGAGGTTATGTCCAATTACAGCGTTCGTTCAGCGTCTTGAAATTTGAACGTTTCCATATCAACAGTTTAACATAAAATTGATCAAATAATAGTTGACATTTATACAGCTCAAAATGAAGGTAGAGGAGGTGAAAAGCACGGTAAAGACACAACGAATAAGTGCACATAGTCATGTGAAAGGACTGGGTCTTGATGAAAGTGGATACGCAATATCTTTGGCTGCGGGTCTTGTAGGACAAGAGGCGGCAAGGGAGGTAAGACTGTATTTATAGTATAGTCTATGTTCATCAGCAAATTATCATATTTTCTTTATGTTCGTCAATTCTAATATTAATGTATAATTTATTTAGGCTGCTGGTATAGTTGTTGATATGATTCGAAGTAAAAAAATGGCTGGACGTGCTGTCTTACTTGCCGGTCCACCAGGCACTGGCAAGACAGCTATTGCTCTTGCAATAGCGCAAGAGTTAGGAAACAAAGTTCCATTTTGCCCTATGGTTGGATCAGAAGTTTACAGTACAGAAATTAAGAAAACAGAAGTATTAATGGAAAATTTCAGAAGAGCAATTGGATTACGAATACGTGAAACAAAAGAAGTTTATGAGGGAGAAGTTTGTGAATTAACACCGGTAGAAACGGAAAATCCAGCAGGAGGTAACTTATTTAATAAATTTTTTAGCCTATAAGTAGACATTTTTTTTCAGGTTATGGTAAAACTGTTAGCCATGTTATTATAGGACTGCGTACAGCAAAAGGAAGTAAGCAATTAAAATTAGATCCCAGCATTTATGAGGCTCTTCAAAAAGAAAAGGTGGAAGTTGGTGATGTCATTTACATAGAAGCAAACAGTGGTGCTGTTAAGAGACAAGGTAGATCTGATGCATTTGCAACTGAATTTGATTTAGAAGCTGAAGAGTATGTTCCTTTACCAAAAGGCGATGTACATAAGAAGAAAGAAGTTGTGCAGGTATATCTCCTTAGCCTTTTTAAAATTTATCATACTTTGTAATAAGCATTATTTTTGTTACCAAAAAATAACTCGACTTATATTTTCATTTATACATATCCATTTCAATTACAGGATGTAACATTGCATGACTTAGATGTTGCAAATGCAAAACCTCAAGGCGGCCAGGATGTTTTATCTATGATGAGTCAGTTACTAAAACCAAAAAAGACAGAGATTACAGATAAACTTCGTCGAGAAATCAACAAAGTTGTTGACAAATATATAGACCAGGGTATTGCAGAACTTGTTCCAGGTGTATTATTTATTGATGAAGTACATATGTTAGATATTGAAACATTTACATATCTTCATCGAGCGCTGGAGAGTGCTATTGCACCTATAGTAATATTTGCTACAAATAGAGGTCGGTGTGTGATTAGAGGAACGGATGATATTATTTCACCACACGGTGTACCTCTAGATCTATTAGATCGTTTAGTGATTATAAGAACTCTTCCATATGGTAGAACGGATTTAGAACAGATTCTTAAGTTGCGTGTAACTGTAGAAGGTTTAGAAATTAACCCTGATGCTTTAACTGCTTTAGGCGAGGTCGGTAGTCGTTCAACATTGCGATATGCAGTACAGTTGTTAACACCGGCATCCTTGATCGCTAAAACTAATGGTAGAAATATAATTACCAAGGCTGATGTGGATGAAGTTAGTTCTCTTTTCTTGGATGCTAAGGCGTCTGCTAAAATTTTATCTCAAAATAAAGACAAATTTATGTTATAACTATATTGTAATTGCCTAATAAATTAAGATTTGTATTAAAAAGTGTTTTATTAACTTTAACTATTAAGTGTATAGGTATCTTTATTGTGTGCATATATGGACCAGGAAGAGAAAAAATGCTTTTTTGGAACATGTATATGCTGAATAAACAATTTATTGAGTTCTGTTTCGCAAAAAGGACTCAATCCATTTAAAGTGTTTGTGTAAAACAGGATTGTGACGAAAACAATCAAACGCCTCACTTAAATAAAAAAAAAATCCTATAGGATAGGTATCTACTGGTTTCAATAGAGGTCATAATTCCATTAATAATAGTATTTAAAGCAGTAGAAGTAGAATATTTTTTCCTAAAGCCAGGTTGGCAGTTTGTAATTATATTAAACTAAGACAAAAATGGCCCCAACCAGTTTAAAAAACAGTATTCAAATATTTTTGAAAAAGAAGACGTAAGAGCTACGTAGCCGTCACCGTCAGACGTTTGTTAAAAGAACAAATTTTCAAACCGTATTATAACACTTTATTATGATTGAAGTTTTCGTATATACATATTAGGCAGTAATAGCTCAATAAAAATTAGACTTGCAACGAATAGTTTGTATATTAGACCGAATATTCTGCGGACTTCATCGCCGAATATTAGCCAAAAGTATTCGACTGGCGCATGAACGAGAAAAAAAAAGAGTAAACTACTACCTGAAAATGTAGAGAAATTATAGTCTTTCTGAACCATAATTTTCATTAAGTACGTAATTCAAGTGCATAGACATTTATTTGATCGTTTTCTGTAAATTTTTATAATACGGAAGTTGTTTATGTACTTATACCACTTAGATGATTACCAAAAAAATAATAAAATTATTTTTATGATCTTTTTGTACTTACTTGTTGTAATTGACCTAGAAGTGGAAAAAATCAGGAAAATAAGATTATTATAAAATACATAAATAAATTTTTATTTTATCAATTACCTGACTACAGCAAAACATCTTACTTAAAAGTAGTCGGTATACGGTCGAATAGTACCCAAATATTCGGTATTCGACCGAATAGGATAAAAGTAGCCGAATATTCGTTGCATGTCTAATCAAAATAATCTAAATATTTATAAATAACGTAAATTTACACATATTTTAAGCAATTTTCACAAGATTATTTATAAGCCATAAATTTGTTGTACAGCAGTTTCAAGTGTTTTGATAATACAAGATTATTTAATTGATGATCTCAAATATTACACGTACATACCTTTTTTACTTTTTAAAAGTTCTAATACTGAAAATTTAAATGCAGACCTTTATTTAAAAATAAAACTCTATTTTCTAGTTGATATGATTTTGTTAAATAATTATAAAATATTACATACATATGTATAAATGTCTAATTTTAATAATAGTTTTATGCGACCTAATAAAATTTTTGAATGATCTTAGCGTGTGTCTACAAAAGCATTAACCACTAGCGGTTAGACATTTGTATTTTACCTGATTTTCCCATCATTCATTGGCCATTGGATATACGTCACCTTGCGTGGGCTCATTTCATTGGATAAAGGAAGGAGTATTTCTGGAAAATGTAATTCGCTGTATTTCAGATTGAATTTGGACGAGTTCCTATGTAGAATACGTTGTATGTATAATGTTTTAATCATCCGGTTTTTTGTGAGTTATATTAAAATAGCGTTATAGTTTTCTCTAAACTCGAAGAAAATGAAGCAGTTGGCTTTTCTGATACTAGGTTTATTTATTTTCATTGGTAAATTTCTCCACCAACACTCATAGTTTTATTTTATATCTGCATATTTGTTTACAGGACATGTAAAATGTGATGTAGCAGAAGGCGAAGGAACTGTAGAAGCAGTCGATATAGATTTGGGTGCAAGCAGAGAAGGATCCAGAACAGGTGAGTTGTATAAATGTTATTAAGTTGTGGCTAATCCCTAATTTTCTCATAAGACATTAGATGTTCTTTTATAAATTGCTTCTCGGCTTTCCTAAAATTCAAAAGTCGACTTAATACAGGATCTTTTCGAAAATTCGCTTCGTACCATCCATATCTGAAACCCGAAGTAGACAGTTCAATTTGATTAACTAAACATCTAAATACTGCAATTATTACTTTTGATTTTGAGTTATAGGTGAGGTGTATTTTTCTTTAGGTTGTTTGGAAACTAACATCAACATTTTTTCATTGATATTTTCATAATGTGATTCTTTTAAGGTATAGAACTTCGGTGTCAGTACTGGCGCTATATAAGTATGATTTAAATAACATATGTTTGACCAAAAATGAGGTAATTACCATAATTTAGTGGCTTTCCTATTTGAATGTTAGATCGACCTGGTTCTTTTTTGGCTACAAAGCATAATTTAAAGGGAACAACTTTAATTACTTTTTTATCTTTTTCGGATGGTGTAGAATTCATATTTTAAGTTTAAGACTATTTAATCAATAAGTTTGTGTTGTCAAGAAGGTATTAACAGTGAGCATGTGTTAATACATATAAATTTTGCCCACACCAGAACTATTATGTATATATATATCTGATAGATTTTCTATATTTGCAGATGATGAGGTTGTTAAAAGGGAAGAAGAAGCAATCAAATTGGATGGACTTAATGTAGCTCAAATGAAGGAGTTGCGGGAGAAATCTGAAAAATTTCAATTTCAGACAGAAGTCAATCGTATGATGAAACTGATTATCAATTCATTGTATAGGAATAAAGAGGTAACTAAATATTTAAGCATATAAAATTGTATCAATAATTTGTCCAGGGTTTTATATTGTATTGTTGTATTTAACTAAACTAAAATTTTATTCTAAATTATATTAGTGTATAAAAGTACGTTTCTATTTCAAGATTAAATTTCAATAAGCCTTGGATTACCCAGTCAAGGTTATTGTAAGATTATATGGGTGATAATACATTGAAACTTCTATGTAGTAGATCAGTTTCATTGTTTTTTTGTTTTAAAACTATACAGTATAAAGCACTGTTATTACTTGATATTTTATCAGTTATACAAAAGTGTATGTTCAGTAACTACTAACATTCATTTATTGGTTAATTTGTTAGAATTTCTGAACAAAATATGTCCCTTTCTAAAAGAAATACAAAATATTTGTTTCAATAGCTACATATGTCTTAAGGTAATAAAATTGTTACATACTAATTCAAATAAATGTATGTGTGCAATTTATTCACTATAAAAATCACATGTAATTCCGAAAACTCCAAACACCACAAATTTTAATTAATTCGGAACACGTGTTTCGATGATGCGTTGGTCATTTGCGGCTATCTTTATCTATACTGTGCCCGTTATCTAAAAGGTGCTGCGCTATGGCGGAAAATTCAGCTGAATCTTCTTATATATCCATATATACGTATGTATGTATATATAACACAGGATGTATTTGAAATAAAAGCAAAAAATATTAAGAATAGTAAGATATAATTATGTAGAATTTATACTCTACATAATTTTTTGGATTTATATCCAAAAAAATTTTGTTCGATTACGACGCTAATGCCAAGACTAAAATCTCCCTTATAAATTGTAATATGCGTCGCCTATTAACCGGGAATGTTTACCTCGTTCGCAAGACATCGCAAAACAGTTGTCGATCTTATAAAACTACGAGATAACGCTGATGTGTCAGTTTTTTTTTAAATAGCTTTGAATGAAGAGTTCAATAATATCAATATGATTACGTATGAAAATATCGCCTATGACTACAACTGCTCTCCGCTAGATATATTTGTTATAACAGCACAGTGGCGCTACAAATATTTCTTTGTCTTTTTTTTCTCGCGTCTGGGAAGGAATTTGCGCCAAATATTTGGAATTTAAGATTAATAAAATAATATCTCCATTTTTCATAGTCTTTACTTGTATTTCAAATACACCGTGTATATGTATATACACACAAGCCCACGGTCCAGAATACTATCAAAGTTTTCAATGCAAGTATATTTTACAATACCATTGTTGCATTTTCTGTTTATTTATTAATAAATTACCAGTTTATAGATACAAGTATTGCCAGCACACGGTCTATTTGATGTATTGGGGCTGCAAATCCGATTACAATTGAGTTTCGTACACGTGCAAATGAAGGTTCTTTGTTAACACTCTTTGCTCTGATAATTCTAAAACCTTTGATTGTTGTGTGTGATGATAACCTTCTACAGTTTGCTACATTTTTGTTTGCCTTAGGGATATTTTCATATTACTCATTGAAAATAATAAAATAAAATAGGTATTCTGCCTTTTGATCATTGCCTCAGTAAATTTTAAATTTTATGAGCTTGTAAACTAATCCATTAATCTCTGTCTTACATACAATTTTTCTAACTAGGAATATGCAACCATTTGGTTAGAAACTGTATTAAGTATATAAAAAAAAATATGAATAATAGCTGTGGAACGTGTGTGTGTGTGACTCTTGTAAAGGTGACAAACTATTTCAACTATTGTATTTTTTCAGATTTTCTTAAGAGAATTGATATCAAACGCATCTGATGCATTAGATAAAATACGACTAATGTCGCTAACTGATCCCAATGTTCTGGATACAAATTCGGAGTTGAACATACGAATCAAAGCTGATAAAGAAGGAAATATGTTACATATAACTGATACGGGCATAGGGATGACTAAATCAGATCTCATCAGTAATTTGGGAACGATTGCAAAATCAGGGACTGCAGAATTTTTAAGTAAAATGCAAGATGCATCCGCCATTACCGACATGAATGACATGATTGGACAGTTTGGTGTTGGATTCTACTCAGCTTTTCTTGTTGCTGATAAAGTTGTTGTTACATCTAAACATAACAGCGACATTCAATACATCTGGGAATCTGATGCTGGAGCATTTAGCATTGTAGAAGATCCTAGAGGTGACACATTGAAAAGAGGTAATTCAATTTAAAATATTTAAATTATACATATATTTAATATAATTTGTATATATCATATTATTATCGTATTATTAGGTACTACTATTTCTCTTCAACTTAAACCAGAAGCAAAAGACTTTTTGGAACAAGATACAATAAGGAATTTAGTAAAAAAATATTCTCAATTTATAAATTTCCCAATTTACTTATGGGCAAGTCGTACTGAGCAAGTAGAAGAAGTCATTGAAGAGGAAGCTGAAGAAACAGAGAAATCAAAACCTGAAACAAGTGATGAAGATGCGGCTGTCGAGGAGGAAGAAGCAGAAGAAGACAAACCTAAAACAAAGAAAGTCGACAAAACCATTTGGGACTGGGAATTGTTGAATGACAGTAAGCCTATTTGGACCAGAAAAGCTACAGAAGTTGAGGATAAAGAATATGATGAATTTTATAAAGCGTTAACCAAAGATTCTACAGAGCCACTTACAAAAGTACATTTTGTTGCTGAAGGCGAAGTTACATTTAAAGCTCTTTTGTTTGTTCCTAAAGTTCAACCATCTGAAAGCTTCAATCGTTATGGAACTAAAACGGATAATATTAAATTATATGTAAGGAGAGTTTTTATTACAGACGAATTCAACGATATGATGCCTAATTACTTGAACTTTATTAGAGGTATTGTTGATTCTGATGATTTACCTTTAAATGTATCCCGAGAAACACTTCAACAACACAAGCTTATTAAGGTAATTAAGAAGAAATTGGTAAGGAAAGTGTTAGATATGCTTAAAAAAATTCCCGAGGAGCAATACGAAAAATTCTGGAAAGAATATTCTACTAATATTAAGTTGGGTACCATTGAAGATCCTAGCAATCGTACTCGATTGGCAAAACTATTAATGTTCCATTCGTCGAATAGCGACAACTTAACGTCGCTCAGCGATTACGTTAAGCGCATGAAATCGAAACAAGAACGTATCTTTTACATTGCTGGTGCAACCAAAGATGAAGTTAAGAAATCTCCTTTTGTTGAAAGATTATTACGTAAGGGTTACGAAGTTCTTTACTTAGTTGAAGCTGTTGATGAATATACCATATCAGCAATTCCTGAATTCGAAGGTAAAAAATTCCAGAATGTTGCAAAAGAAGGATTTTCGCTTACAGAAGCTGAAGGAGGAAAAAAACAATTAGAACAGTACGAGTCACAATTTGAACCGCTAACTAAATGGTTAGCCGATGATG
This sequence comes from Popillia japonica, assembly GCA_004785975.1. Lineage (NCBI taxonomy): Eukaryota > Metazoa > Arthropoda > Insecta > Coleoptera > Scarabaeidae > Popillia > Popillia japonica. The sequence continues at coordinate 10,458 of SMLS01057046.1, forward strand.
CTCTTAAAGAACACATCGCTAAAGCAACTGTTTCTGAACGTCTCAGTGATTCACCTTGCGCTTTAGTAGCTAGTATGTTCGGCTGGACTGGTAATATGGAGAGGCTAGCAATTTCAAATGCTCATCAAAAAGCAGACGATCCGCAACGATCGTATTATCTTAATCAGAAGAAAACGTTAGAGATTAATCCAAGACATCCATTAATGCGTGAACTTCTGAAAAGAGTTAATGACGATCCTTCAGATCCAACAGCAAAAGATATGGCTGTCATGCTTTTCAAAACTGCTACATTGAGATCCGGATACATGTTAAAAGAAACACATGATTTTGCTCATAGCATTGAAATGATGATGAGAAAAACTCTTGGCGTTTCGCTTGACGAACAAGTTGAAGAAGAAGAAGACATTCCGGAGGATGGTATACCTGAAGAAGAAGTAGACCAAGAAGTTGAAGCAGATAACGAAGAGCACGACGAATTGTAATAATAAACGTGCCTGAAAGTTCAACGTATGTGTGTATGTGTGTGTGAGTGTACTGTTTCAAGTATTTGTTGTTCTGTATAGATAATTCATAAAGACTGTTAATTTTGTACTATGAAATAATATTTAAATTATATTGATATACCATAGTTTTTTTTTATAATGAAAAACTTCATTTACATCTTTAGTGTCATTGAAATAAAAGCTGTGATTAGTATTCATTTCTTTTTTTGTCTTAAATAAAAATATTGCAATAGTCAGCTTTTGATTTTACGATTTAATTTGACGGAAAAAAAGTGTAAACGTGCGAACTTGCTTACAAATATTTCACCAAAAGGAAGAAAACTACTTAGAAAACCAAATGTAGAATTTCGTATTATCGTCGGGCCAATGGCCGCGTTCGTCAGACACAATCGCTAGGCAACAATTCTGGTGAACGTTGACTTGTGTCATTTTATGCTGCAAACGTGTTTAGCAAGCGGTCGCCATTTTTCCAAGCGTAAAAAAAAATATGCTTGTTGCTGCAAACGGTAATCAGTATTTGAAATTATGGCGGTAGACAACATGACAGTATAGATCGGTCACCAGATACCTCTACAACTGTCAACATGTTCGTCAACCTAATCGCAAAACACGTTTGTCTGCTGTGGTCTGACGAACGCGCCCAATGAGACGTGGGTATCTATTACGGGTAGCAGTAAATGTAAAGTAAAGTAAAATGCGCCATCTAATTGCCGGACTGATTATCGATTTTCGTCAATTTAAAAAAGTTCAGGTTTTTTCAACTACATAACATTTCGTTTACAACAATTATATTTAGGATAATCGCAACAAAATTTGGATTGTCAGTTTTTTTAAACAATTACTTGAATTATCTTTTCAGAAAAATTCTTGATTTTTTATTTATTACCGATTGAGTGTTTCCTATCTATCACCAATGGTTCGCCCCTTGGAAAAAATTATAGTGAGAAATAATGAAATAATTCACGGTAACGATACTATGTGTCTGTATGTTTCTATCCTCTATCGTTGGTGATGAGCAAGGAGCATATCATATAAGAGTGCCGCTTTCCATTAGACCCGTACGCAAGCGCCGCCTGATGGTTATCTGGTAGTACTAAATTTGTAAACAACGTCGATGGCGTACTTTTAAATTACTACAATACTTTTTTTGGTTCTAAATATACTCTAAATACGTGTTTCGATCTTGTTTGATCTCATCAGTGCGATATATCTATAAATATAGAAATCACAGACACGTATTTACGTGTATAAGTAAAAATATCTGAAAAAAATAAAGTTAACTAACAAATATAAATAACATGTATATTAATAATTCTCTTACAAATAATAAATAAAACAATAGTCTTGAGAAAATAACAAAATAAACTATGTAATCATAACAATAAATAAACTGAAATTCTAATAAACAACTACATAACGTAAAGACAATTCTTCATATGCACAAAAGATTAGAAAACCCTAAACGTCTAGCCGCATCAGCTGTCTAATTTTTCTTGGGTTTCAATTAACAGATCGGTCATTAGAAGGCCAACAAATATCATCATGAACTTTCCTAATAATTAAACTCGTAGATATATTTAACAGCTGTTCTTGAACCAAAGGTTGACCTGAATTAACACAAGCATACCATGAAAAGCTAACCTTCCGCAAAGTTACCAACATTGTCTTCTGAATAGAATTTACATGACCAAACGATGTTAGCAAGACAACCATCCTATCCTAAATATTGTTATCCTTGTTTTTTATTAAGAAGACCTAATTTAAAATAGCCCGCGAAAATAGAGGCTTACGATTGGTTTATTGCCGGTTAGGTTTACACTGCCCAAAGGTGTATTCTTTCGTACTGAACGAAGTGAATATGTTCAATTTGCAGCTGTTCTTTCGAAGTCGTTCAGTTGCCCCACCTTTCCCTAAATAACTGATTGCATTCACTTTATGTGATCAT